>CM030367.1:193704817-193942317 GCA_017893485.1 Hemerocallis citrina | reverse complement strand
AAAAAAGAGCGGAATGCGATACACAGACGGATATAGCAAACCGTGGGTGAGAACTCGCAACTACAAATTGCTTTGGCTTGTGAGTGGCGAGACCGACCTACTCATTAAATTTCGTATTTTTTTAGTGTGTTTTCTATTGAAAATTCGCTCAAAACATAACAAAATACGTGATAAAACCGAACAAACGAAGTCAAAAAATACGAAACTTTGTGATTCCCTTGGGCTCCCCGCACACAAGCCGACACAACTTGTAGTTGCGAGTTCCGACCCACGGTTTGCGAGATACGCCAAATTATCGTTTTCACTCGCAAACCGTGGGTAGGAACTCGCAACTACAAGTTGCGTTGGCTTGGGTTAGCCCGACCTAATCACACCGTTTCGTATTTTTTGGACTTCGTATGAGCGGTTTTCTAGTGAGACCGTGCTCAAAAAGTTCTAACGTATATAGTAGTTGTTTGATATATGTGAGAAAACAACACAAACGAGATGCACAAATTCTGAAATTTGGCCATTACGTCTGGCACACCAAACACAAGCTAACACAACTTGCAGAGTTGAGTTCCGACTTTCGGTTTGTAATATACGACCGTGTATCGCTTTATTTCGATTTTATTGAATAAAAGCGATACACGGACGTATCTTGCAAACCGTGAGTCGGAAATCACCTCTACAAGTTGTGTTGCCTTGTGCGTGGTGAGTCCGACCTACTCGTCAAATTTCAGAATTTTTGGATCTCGTTTGTTTGCTTTTCCTAAGTTCTACAACTACAACTAATACTACATCTACAAAAATGTCAGCAAATGTATACAACACACATGATACAAAAATTGTACATTCTCCAAATTGTAGACAAACTACGCATAGTACGAAAAATTGTAAACTAAAGAATATAGAAACAAAATTTCAATAAATTACCAAAGTTGATTGTACTAAATTGTGAAAAAGTAAATACCTTTCACAATGTGGGTATTCGGGAAGGAGATAGGGGCCGATAGTAGCCGCTGATCTTGACGAAGTGGCTGTTAGGGTTTCGGGTTTCGAAGAATTCAGCTAGGGTTTGCGTGATTTGGGATTTTGGGAAGGGTTAGGATTTGGGGTATTTGGGAGAGGGAGAGAGAGATAGAGAGGCTTTAAGAAGAGGGGGAGATCGAGAAGGGGAGGTCAAGTGGCGTGGATCGGAGTAGAGCTAAGGTTTCGGAGTGGGTTTCGCGAGCTCCAGAGAGAGAGAGAGAGATGGCTGCGAAGTGAGGGAGAGAGAGATCTGAGAATGTACAAGTGTTTGAAAAAACACTTGTACATACCTTATCCGTTGTTGGGAACAACGACCTAGGTTGAATTTGTTTTTTTTAAAAACAACCTAGGCCGTTGTTCCCATTGTTGGGAACAATGGCCTAAGTATTTTTTTTCGCAAAAAAAATACTTCACACTAAATAACGTTAAGTCTGAAGTGTTATTTGGCGTGAACTACCCAAAATGCCCCTCCGCCAATTAGGAGCTCCGCTCCAGTTTGGTTTGGAAGCGATCTAAGCCGTTGATCACGTTCAAGAGTGATCAAACGACTCAGATCGTTGTTTTGACACCCGGTTAAAAACGGAACTCATTTTCAACCGAGCATAGCTCATATATATATATATACATTTTATTTTAGTTGAAAAAAAAATTATAACCCAAAATCGCTCAACCGGGCCAACCCGCGACCCGGATCGACCTGAAACAGATTCAACCCTAACCGGTTCGCGGGTCGGCCAGGTCGACAATTTCATTTTCGAATTCGACCCGATTAAGCTCGCAACCCGACCCGATCCGACCCGATTCGGCCTGTTCGACCCCGATGCCACCCCTAGCTATAATGCACAAATTTTGTCTTAAAGTGTGCAATTCAGATTTCTGACAACAGTTGGACTGTAATGCACTAAAGCTAGCTAAATTAGTAAAATTCATGACACTTTGGAGTTTCCTATAAACAACGGACTATAACTAAAAAAAACTCACAAAATAGTGTCATTCAAAACTTCAGTCAGTTGAAAAAAGACTGTGCACTCGAAATGGTTGGTTAAGATAGTGAAGTGCACAAGCTTCAAAATCAACAAAATGTGATGGAATGTAGCCCGCAAAGGTTGGCTAAGGATGAAATTTTGGATTTCTCGAAAACCTTCCAAAGATAGTGGAACATAACACATAAAAGTTGGCCAAGACATTAAAATCCAAAATATCTCAAAATCGGCCAATATAGTTCAACTATAACACATGAAAGTTAGTTTTAAGAAGGTGAAATTCAAAAAAAAAAAAAAATTGAAACATGCCAGTTGCCAAAGTACGGAAATCTAAAATTTCTCAAAATAGCTAATACAAGGTGGATTATAAAGTATGAAAGTTAGTATAAAAAAAAATAGCAAAATTTGGAATTTCTCAATATCAGCTAAAAATAATGGGCTATAAATCTATAGAACCCATGAATTTGGCTTAAAATGTAAAATTAAGAATTTATCTAAATCAATCAAAATCGATAAACTATGGCCCACAAAAACTAGTTAAATTAACTCGAAAAAAATAGCTAAAAGTAGTGGAATATAGAATTTTTTTCCAAACTGACCTATTTTTTGAAAGTTTTTTCCAAACCGACCTACTTTTCTTTTTAATTTTCAAAACAACCTACTCGGTCTTTAAAAGACCGAATCTTTCAAAGACCGTGCAGTCATTTTGGTAAATACTTTCGAAAGTAGGTTAGTTTGATAAATACTTTCAAAAAGTAGATTATATTGGTAAAAACTTTCAGAATTAACTATAATTATTATAGTGAATATTATTGACCAAGGTGAGTTCTTGTCCTTCATTTAGGTGCATATTTCTCTCCACTAGTCACTGGAAAATAATTGCATCTTTTTCTTTGATTAACCGACTGAAATATTTGCTGCTGCATATCCTATCTCTCAATTCTTATCTACTGGTGTGATGGGTGTTATCCTAAATATAGAAAGAAAAGCATTATTGGATCTAAAATCATAACATGCACGTGTTTAAAACTTTCAAGATCGTCTGAGCTAATTTTCTTAGTAAAACTCTATACTTTGTATGGTCTTTTTACTTTTTCATCTTTTGTTGTTATCTATTTGCCTTTTTATTACCAGGTTAATAGCTGAAAAATAAGAATACAATGATGCAGGTTATTTATTTTTCTAGTTGTAATCTATACAATATATTATGCTAACTCACTTTCGGTTCAAGTATTTTTCTAATTTTTTCTTTTTAAAACAAACAAAAAAAAGAATAGCAAATATAGGAGGCAACTTCCCACTCCTTCTCCATCCAAATTTTGAAGTGCAATTATATTTCTTAATCAAACCTTAAAAAACATGCAATATTGTATATATGTTATCGGGAGAATTTTTTTTTTTTCAAAAATAGTCCTCATAATTGTTCACTTTTCAAAAATTATGTGCAATGTATTATTGCATAGTGTTATATTTAAAAATTATGTGTAATACAGTGGTAATTATGAAATTTGAATCCTCTTGGTGAATAATTCATTTAAACATCAACCTAGCATGATCACACAACATATATTCCCGTCCTCCTTCGAGGTCCCATTTTTGTGCGTTGTGGTGGATTAATTGGGACATATACCGCACATCCGAAAATTCGTAAATGGGAAATATTTGGTTCCTGACCATGAACCAATTGTAAGGGAGAATTATCATTATAACTGGTTGGCCGGATGCGTATAAGTTCTGCTGCATGTAAAACAGCATGTCCCCAAGCCCAAACGGGGAGATTTGATTTCATAAGCATTGGTCTAGCAATCCATTGGATCCGTTTTATAAATGATTCTGCCAAACTATTTTGAGTGTGAACATAGGCTACTGGATGTTCCACTTTTATCCCAATTGACATACAATAATTCATAAAAGATTGGGATGTAAATTCACCAGCATTATCAAGACGAATTGTCTTTATCAGATAATCAGGAAAATGTGCCCGCAACCGAATTATTTGTGCAAGTAATCTTACAAAAGCCAAATTACGAGATGATAATAAACACACATGTGACCATCGAGTTGATGTGTCAATTAGAACCATAAAATACCGAAACGGTCCACATGGGGGATGAATCGGACCACATATATCACCATGAATTCGTTCTAAAAATGACAGTGATTCGTTCTTTATTTTGGCTGGTGAGGGCCTTGTAATTAACTTTCCTTTAGAACAAGCAACACAAGGAAATTCATGGGATTGAAAAATCTTCTGATTTTTCAATGAATGACCACATGATTTCTCAATAATTTTCCGCATCATCGTTGAACCAGGATGACCTAACCGATCATGCCAAACCTTAAATATATCTGTAAACTTCATATTTATTGTATTATATGATTCAACTATTCTTATAGTTGTATAATACAATCCAGATGAGAAAGCTGGTAATTTTTCTAACACACACTTTTTGCCCATCATATTTGAGGTAATACAAAGATATTCAATACTTCTTTCATTCATAGTCTCAATATGATATCCATTTAGACGAATATCTTTAAAACTTAATAAGTTTCTTTGAGACTTAGGCGAAAATAATGCATTTTCAATTATGACTTTTGTGCCTTCTGGCATTATAAAATTTGCTCTTCCGGAGCCTTCAATTATCTTTGCACAGCCTGATATGGTATTGATATGTGCTTGATCATTTCTCAGATTAGAAAAATATTTCTTATCTTTAAGAATGGTGTGGGTAGTAGCACTATCAGCAAGACATATATCCCCAACTTGGATCTTGGATTGATACATATTCATAATCTAGATAAAGAAAGAAAAAAATGCGAATAAATAAACTCGAAAGCAATATAAAGCATGAAGAATGACATTAATTTGAAAATAAAATTAAGCTAAAGAAAAACTTTAACAAAACTGAAACAAACTGAAATAAAACATAGTTCATAGCAAACTTAAACATAGAAACAAAATAACAAGCTGAAAGAAACTTCAAATATCATAAGCATCTTGATCACTTCTGGTCACTTCCATCTTCAGGATGGATAAGGAAATCAGCTGCATCCAGGTGCATCAAATCATCGAGGCCTTCGGTGAAATCATTGGAGTCGTCAGCAATAAAATTTGCTTCAACATTCTTTCCTTTATTCTTCAACGACTCTTGATAAAGATCAACAAAATGCTTAGGAATACGACAAGTACGCGACCAATGGTCTTGCATCCCGCATCGGTGGCAGATGCTTTCCTTCATCTTCTTATTCATGCCACCATCATTGTTTCCTCGTGATTCATCCCTAACATTGTGGTTACTTCGACCACCGGGGAAATAACCTCTTCCTCTTCCTCGTCCACGTCCACGTCTGCGGCCTCGGCCACGACCACGACCACGATTATTATTGAATGCTATCACATTCACTTCAGGGAATAGAGCAGAGCCAGTAGGACGAGACTCATGATTTTTCATCAGTAACTCATTATTTTGCTCAGCAACAAGAAGACAAGATATCAAATCTCCGTATTTTGTAAAACTCTTTTCACGGTATTGTTGTTGCAAGAGCACATTAGATGCATGAAACGTGGATAACGTTTTTTTCATCATATCAGAATCAGTAACAGTTTCACCACATAATTTCATTTGTGAACTGATTCGAAAAATAGCCGAGTTATACTCACTAACAGATTTAAAATCTTGAAAACGGAGATGCATCCAGTCGTAACGTGATTTCGGAAGAATCACAGTTTTCTGATGATCATACCTCTCTTTTAGTGATTTTCAAAGATCTGCAGGATCTTTGACCGTGAGGTATTCAACTTTCAACCCCTCATGAAGGTGATGGCGAAGAAATATCATTGCCTTCGCCTTATCTTGGTTGGATGTTTCTTTTGATTCATCAATTGTCTCCTTGAGACCTTTAGCATCCAAATGGATCTCCGCATCCAACACCCACGACAAATAATTCTTGCCGGTAATATCAAGAGCTTCAAATTCAAGCTTGACAAGGTTCGACATGATGAAACTATATGTATATATATATAAAAATGCAATTAGAAAAAAAAAATTTAGATTAAACTATAACTTTTCTGATACACAAGATCCAAATGAATGGCGAGTGTAGAGCATACTTAGTTATAGGGACCTTAATATTATAATATAAATATAAAAAAATGCTATAACTTTTCTGATACACAAGATCCAAATGAATGGCGAGTGTAGAGCATACTTAGTTATAGTGACCTTAATATTATAATATGAGTATAAAAAAAATGCAATAACTTTTCTGATACACAAGATTCAAATGAATGGCGAGTGTAGAGCATACTTAGTTATAATGACCTTAATATTATAATATGAGTATATAAAAAAAAAATACCTCGAATAGTTGAAGTAGAGCCTCGTGCTGATAACGTCTTGTAAAATAATGGAGACGATGCTAGAAAGTAAAAGAGACAAGAGAATAGAGTATAATTTGTATTCAAATGATTTCCTTTTCTTTTTTTTTAGCACTCCCAAATGATTCATCTAAAAGCCTATTTATAGGCTTACAAAAGAAGTTGAAAGGACAAACATGGAGTAAATGGTGAGTGGAGAACATGGAGATCATGGGGTTAGTGGAGAAAATGGGATAATGGAGAGACATTCACATTAATTGATTTTTTAACATAGATAAAATTTTCAACATTTATGTGCACCAAGTCACATGCACTTGGTGCACAGTAAATTCCAGCTAGTGATAATAAAGGTAGTGACACACGATTGGGCCATAAGGGATTTAAATAAATCATTATTATTTATGAGCTATCCTTTCCATAGGTTTTTTGGTCCGATTAATAGTTGGGCCTATACCGACTGGGCTGTACGGATTTGCAACCATTTAATTGGGTAAATTTCACTAAACTATATACTTGTTTCACCTAGGTGTAGATAACTATGTCCATTTTTATTTTTTTTTGGCGGTATGATATATTACATCTATATTTTGGATGCAGATCGCTGTATTTCGTCTAATTTAGGTCTCACGTAATATTTTTTGGTGTTTTTGACCCGATTTCTTCATAATTTATCCATGCTAACTACTGCGGTTTAGTTATATAATTTTCTTTAATTTAAAAAGTCTATAACCCTATTCCTCTATTTATGGTTTGAAAGAAAAATGTTAGAAGTGTAAAATGAGATACATAGAAGATGATGAGTTGTTTTAGGTAAAGTTAATTTTAATAACTTTTTTAAAAAAAAGTTAAATATATAAGAGAGAAGAGTGTGTTTAAACAGGTCAAAACAGAGGTACAACGGTCACTGTGATCAAAATTTGATGTCGTTAGAGCTGAATCACTGAACTCTAACAAGTTTAGGTATGGAGTATACCAAACTGTTTAAGAAAAAAAAGAAAAACGGTATAGTTATTTGCAATTTGGTGAAATATGATTATAGCTTAGTGTAATTTACCCATTTAATTTTTCACCAACTACCTTTTAGTCATCTAATGGCTTAATCAGTTATTAATCTCCATTAAATAATTTGATCAACAAAAAACCTCCATTATTTTCCCCTTGTATTTATCCATCCATTAATTGTTTCTTTCTTGAAAGCTGAAACTAGGGAAGCAAATTAGAAGTCAAGTGCGGTAAATTACAATTAAAAAATGGATTTTTAGATATTAGTTCCTTTTAAAACATGTATTTTCAAATTAATCTCTATTTTCACATTATTTATTATTAGGTCCCTTAATTGAGTCTTATTAAACTAAATAGGTTCCTTAATGGTGATTTTCGTTCAAATGTTATTTAATCATAATTAATAGGCTAATTAGGTACGACAAAAAAACAACATATATTCATATGTTATGTTGGTGGAACTAGAGTAGTATAGTTTATCCTTTTTTCCGAAGAAAAGCATTGGAATTAGTTAAATTTTCGAGTGAGTAATCCATTTGTAATTGACATGTTAGTTTAAACTAGCTATTGGAGATAAAACAGTGGAATTGAATGAGGTTTTTACAAAAAATGAAAAAGATTTTAGTTAAGTATGACGGCAATTTGAAGAGAGATTCATGGTTAATTAATCGTATGGACCAATTTCATAATTATTAGATCAATTAAAGGATCTAATAGCAAATAATGTGGATAAGGGGACTAATTTGAAAATACATGTTTCAAAAAGAACTAATATCTAAAAAACCCTTAAAAAAATATTCACTATAATTTGCTGCTATTGGATCACATGACTTGTATAATAAGCATCCATGGTTTCTAATGCTGCTTTTTTTGGTGTGAGAGCAACCTAATACTAAGTTTTTTGAGATAGGGGGAAACTTAGATCCTTGCTGTCGATCAGATCTTGATGTGAGGCTAGTATATAAGGAGATATATAGGTGTTGTGGTGATTGCACTGACTGGTGTTTACCGAAAACCTGCAAGAACGGCCTGAAACACCGGGATTTATCCCGACAACAGACCCTCCGACGATCAAGTCAGTATCCAGTAGTAAAAACTGGGTTTTGTGGGCAAAATATTCATTACCTGGTAATAGAGGAGATAGGGTTGTATTTATAGGCAAGAAGGGGAGCAGTTATCGGAAATATTCCATAACTGATTTGGAAGGTTTCCCAAATCAAGGGATCTGAGCAATTATTATTTATCTCTATCTTAGGAGAATTTGATTGCCAGCAGTTATTAACTGGTCAATCTCCTCCAGTTGGGCTGTGAATTAGCCCTCATTGTGGGCTGGGCCGAGATAGTTGGCCTGTGGGCGGCCCATGTGCTGATCGTGGGCCTGTAGCTGCTGCGAAATTATCATTTCGCCCTCGAAAACCTTGAGATTTGTGCGAGGATTGGACGATTGTCAACATTTGCGATTTCAACCTCCATCAATTTCTTTATTATGCATATGACTTAGAAAAGGACTAAATACAACAATCATTCTCTAACTGTGAGGTTTCATGTTGGATTTATGTCATGCATACTATGTCCGAGAAGAAGAGAATACGGTGATGCATGAAGAGGTAGAAGTGAATGTTGGAAGCGAGAAGGGAAGCGACAGCATCAAGCGGAAAAGCAGCAGCTAGAAGGCAGCAATCTACTGCAACTTGGACATTCGACTACAATGCTCTCTATTTTGGTCGAGACCAAGACAGTCGATTACCCTTGAGGGCAGTCGGCTGTATCAGGAAGCACGGTTGGATCTGGTAGATCTGTTTGAAGTCCAACTTGTTCCCCAAGTTAGATCGTACAGCTCTCATCACACTCTTAAAGAATATCGGACGACTATTGTATCAAGAATACAACCTAGGGTTTCCCTAGATCTCTATATATACATTGTAATGGCTCCTCTTGAGAGAGAGCTCTGAAGAGCAAAGAGATTAAAGTACTTTATTAAGTGTTCTTCATTGTAAATAGCAGATTATTTTCTAGTGGGGCTTAAGAGATAGATAGGTTCTTGGTGAGAGAGGTTGTAACACATGTATCTTCTCTAGTTGAATATCATCTAGGTTATTTCTCCCCTGATTATGGTTCGTCCAAACCGGAATAAAATTGTGTACTTTGTGTGTTTGGTTTGGTGAATTATTTGTTTGGTTGTGGGTGTTAGGTTTTGTTAGAAATTAACAATTGAGAATTAGGGTTTATCTCTAGATCTAAGTTGCTTGAGATATTCACCCTAGGTATCAAGATTGGAATACCTAGACTGCTATCACAAGCCAGTATTTATTCCTAAATACTGGTTTGGGTATCGGGTTATAAGCCCACAAACCCGCGTTCCAATATCCAATCAATTGTACGTTCATTACACGTGTTACACATATGCACGTGCTATATTTATATATAGAGAATATACCAATATATTCAACAATCTCCTCCTATATTCTCAATATATAAAGTACAGGATTATCTCATCAGATCAGTATACAACTGACTGGCTGATAGCAGTCCATAAAAGAAAAGCATCATAAAGGTATAGTTTCGTAGGAACCAATAGAATTATAAAACTGAATAGTTCAATCAAGACTAAACAAATATAATTAACTAGTTCCAAACTATATCAAATTCAGAATAGTTCACAAAGGCTAAACCAACTGGAATAATCTGTCATAGTTTCAAAATCAAACAAAGCAAATAAACTTCAAGAACAAAATATGAGTTTTAAGCTCATGAACACAAGAGTCTTAAACTCAACAGAAGTTTTACCATGCAAGTGACTAATTTATTCTCGAAAGAAATAAACTGAAATTCTATCCTTGCATACTGCTTTATGTTTACTCCTCCATTTTGAGCAAATCATTATTTTGAAATCTATGTTGATAAATTCAACTCCTCCATCTTTGCTAGCTTATAGAAAACAAGAATATCAAGAGACACATCTCTAAGAATTCCAACGAATTTCACAAAGTATCTAGTTCTACAAAAGAACTTAGTACAATTCATAATTAGCTTAGCAAAAATGTAACGCAAGCATCACAATCAAGTATCTTTAATAAGTAAAGTACATGAACTTTATAGTTTCTACACAAGAACCATACTATGTTTCATATTGGAATGAAAAGACTGCCGTTTAAATCATGGTTTAACATTGAATCATCAAAATTGGAATGAAACATGTATCCATAAAAGACATATCATCAAAATTGGAATGATATTTAGGACAATTTAATCATCGGAAACACATCGACAAGTTTCATGTTTCGTATTGGAATAATATGATTATTCTAAGTAAATTTCCTAGATATATAATACCATCAAAATTGGAATGACATTATATATTTGTGGAATTTATGTCGAATCATCAAAATTATCTAAAACATGTCAACTGCCTAAAATTGATGCTTAAGTTTGAACTTCTCTATGGCTTCAATTGGATTCTAAATTTCAAAACAACTTGAATGTTAAAGCTTTTTTACTCAATAGCTTTTAACTCCACTTTCCCCCACAGTTTTGATAATTAGATCACTTTCAAGTCTCTTAGATTGCACTTTATCTATGAGAAAGTTCAACTAGGCTTTTTTCAGCCTTAATATACTCCTCTTACTATTATAGAGTGAGTTATAAGCTACAGTGCATTGTAGCTTGATAGTCGCATAACAGAACTAGAGAGTTACTTAAACTTCTTAATAGATAACTAGCAACAATTTCTTCATTCCACTCAGCCCTTTCCCTTGCAGAGGATTACACATAGAGGTCTGATTTTATGGATGATAGCACAGTGCCTGTTTGCTTTTTATTTCCATAACATTTCTGTTTGTCCTAGTATAAACACATATTTACTAGTTATCGACTTTCACTAAATTCTGAGCATCATAATGCATCAGATCAGCCACTCATACGAGGAATGACTAGAGTAGCACAAAGCAAACTCCTGAGTACCACTCAGGTATCTCATTAGCTTCTTAAGGGCACTCAAATGTGTACTGCAGATCATACCTACCTCAAAAGCTATGTCTATTCTAGTGCAGATCTTTGTATACATGAGACTGTCAATTCCTTTAGAATGATCTACCTGTCTCATAGTTGCACCATCATTAGGTGTCAATCTTTTATCATAATCATAAGGTGTTTCAAAACACACTTTCAATCACTATATTCCCACATTTGAAACACATTTTGATTTGATGAGTTTGACTAAAAGTTATCCCTTGCCAACTGAAAACTCACCCTTATACCTATGGTATCCACAGTACTTAGGTTTTCATGTTGAATTCTTTGGATAGCACAATTTTAACTTCATTTGTAATAGAGAGGTCACTTCCAAGAACATGCGTATCAACAGAACAAGTAAATAATAGCCACTATATTTGACACACAACAAAGTTGAAGGCACTGATCTGAATTACTTGATTCATATACTAAGCTCTTTCAAAAATTTGTCAAATTATTTATTCGTTGGCTATACATGTTTTAAGAACATACAATGATTTTACTAAATTGTAAATCTTGTTCACTAAATATATTAGTTCAAAACATTCCAGTACAAAACTGTTCAGCACAAAGCCTTTTAAATATCTTTTATAAATGACAAAATTTTCAATAGATGTATGGGTAAGAATAATACTTATTGTAGCAATATGACAAACATGTGAGTAGACATCAAATAAATCTACCCCATTTTTCTCAATCAATCTGTTAGCTACTAAAAGACATTAAAATTGCTACTAAACAATCAAAATTAAGTTTCTTCTACAAAACCCCACTTACTAACTTATAGTTTTAGCCCCTTTCGGCAGATCAACTAAATTAAAGTGTTATTGTATGACACAAAATCATCTCATTGTCTACTAAAGACTCTTCTACGCTCATTTGTCATTCAGGTTTTCAAGTGTCAGTAAGGCTGGTTCTTGATTCCAACTGTGAATCATTGAACATGTCTATAGGACTAGATTATTTCATACATTTATCTTTGATGAACATATCCTCAAAGAACTTTGCAAGTCTAGATTTTTCTAACACAAATTAGATAGATCCAACATTTGTCCACAGAGCTACATTCTGCACTTTCTATGCACACAAATATTTGTTGTAGGTCCTACTTTAGGCCTTCTAGGGTCATGTACTCTAACAAAAGTATCACAACACACATTTTCACTTTAACAAAACTGTTTGTGTTTTCATGCCATGATTTACAAGGTGTATTCAATTTAGAGTGTAGTAACACATTAGAGATATGATTAACAATACAACATCACTCATAATTACACAAGACAAACAACAGTCAACAATATAGAATTCAACATTTCACTAAGTGTTTGATTCTAACTTTTATCAATACCGTTTGACCGTTGTAAGTAGAGTGCTCTAGAGATTATGCCCAATGCAAACTTCTCTAAAGTTGTTAAAACATATTTACCACCTCTATTAAATCTGAACCCCTGATTTTTAGCATTTAACTATAATTTTTTTTTTAAAAAAATTCATTAATAATAACAAGTGCTTCATTCTTCATATATATGACAAACTTATATTAATCAACTACAAAAGCGATTAAAATACTTCTGACCAACAATTGTCTCATCTAGTCACAAAGCTACTAAGATCACAAATATCAAAATGCATTGACTCAAGAAGTTGTGTGCTCCTAGAGACCATACTAAATGATTTTCTACTGATAATAATCTGAGCACAACTTTCATATTGGTCATATTTAATGGAGTGTCATTTAGCAGTTATGAGTTTTAACAAGAACAAGCAATTTAATATATAGTTCATAGTGATTCTAAATTTCAAAACAGTTAGGATGTTAAAGCTTTTGACTCAATAGCTTTTAACTCCATTTCCCCACAGTTTTGATAATTAGATCACATTTCCTCACAAACAATTGAATATATAGTTCTCAAATCCTAGCCAATTAAGCTATGTTCAAGAACACAATTAGAACTATTATTATTAATTGTCTCATTTGTTAAACTCAACTTATATATGCGATTGACAATATATGCACTTTATAAGAGTTAATACAAAATTACTCTATCACATTTTACAAGAATTATTTGTTTTCTCTAATGATTCTAACAATGTCCACTTGCTCAAACACATTGAGCGAAGAGTTCTTTCCTTTATTCGTTCTTCATCATCTTCATAATGCTAAATGAGATAATGACTAACATATTATAATTCAACTTTGCACACACAGTACAATGAACGAGAAAGAACAAAACGTAACTATTAGAGTCATATTCTACATTAATAGATGCTCTCTCCTAAGTTACAGACATTTGTTATACATCTTATACAATTTTTATTTTATTTCTAAAAATTTAGGAGAAGCAAATATGTAATCTCACACAAACTGCAAACAATGGATTTGTCAAGATATCTATACACATAGTATGATAAAACACTTAACAACCCTAAACATACTGGTTTTCCAAAGCGAGAATAACTATGATCTAAAACTCTCAATCATATGATTAAACGCACAAAATGTTAACACATTCATCACATGAAAAATACTAAGAAAATTAGAGTAGATCATACCGACACTTCTAGTTAGAAGTGTTTTCCAAATTCGATGGAGAAGCATGCGTAGTGCAGACTTATTCAACTGTGATGCACATCCATCGTCTCCAACATACACAATTTGTAAGTAACATTAAAGTTCCTACATTCATCAAATTATTAAAGATTAGCCAATTAAACAAATTATTAGCAGAATATAATTCTAGCAACAATTTAATTGGAGATCCGAATTTTATAGTCAACATACTGTTTAACAAAATAGATATTGTGTTTTAGCACATAGCCAAAAAAACTGTTCAACTTGTATTAAATTAAACAAATGATTAATACAATCTTGAACTTAACCACTCTTAGCATCATAGTAATTCTATAATTCAAAACATAATCTTGGAACGAGTGTTTTGAACTTCCAGCACATAGCAAAATATTTAACAGAAATTTAATATGAGGAAAGTAAAGAACTTATCTTTCACCATCTCTTCCCCTTCAATTGATTAGACTCATGTCTGTTGGGAACAAATCCAAACAACAAACCATTCTGCGCCAAAGAGACCCAGCATCAAACACCTTATGTGCGTCTAAACAGATCTTGATGAGATACAAAAGATCTCTTCACTGTCTTCTTCAACTAGGGTTCCACACACAGACCCAATTTGTTGATGATGAAGAAGAGAGAAGAAATCGGAGTCGGCGCCTGAGGGGAAGGCTACCGTCGACTGCAATCGGGAAGAGAGAGGGCGACGACGGCACACGGCGACGGCAAGTGCGCAAGAGCGACTGACGGGGATCAACGGTGTCGTCGAGTGCGTCGATTGCTGCGATCGATCGACGGGGCGAGGGTCAGATCTCGACTGGGCTGACGAACAGACCCAACCAAGAACAACGAGAAGGAGAAGACGACCAGATCTCGAGTCGACCTCGATGGCGTCGACAGCGCACGGCGACGGCAACGACGGCGCACGACGATGGCGTCGGGTTCCGGTGAGTCTCTTCTCAAATCTCACAAAATTAATTTAATATCTCAAGATTGTTAGGTTTTGTGAGAAATTAATAATTGGGAATTAGGGTTTATCTCTAGATCTAAGTTGCTTGAGATATTCACCCTATGTATCAAGATTGGAATACCTAGACTGCTATCACAAGCCAGTATTTATTCCTAAATACTGATTTGGGTATCGGATTATAAGCCCACAAACCCGCTTTCCAATATCCAATCAATTGTACGTTCATTACACGTGTTACACATATGCACGTGCTATATTTATATAGAGAGAATATACCAATATATCTAACAGTTTGTAGTGATCGTGTCGTAAAACTCAGTAACGAATTCCTGATATTTCATACATGCTTGTTTTAGGCAATACATATCAAACAAGACATTTTTAGCTAAAAGAGGAATACAGAAAAGTTTTTGAAACAAGGAGGGAATATAGAAAAGTTTCGAAGTCCTCTACTTTCCCTCCATCGGACAATTAAATAATATGCACAATACATATCAAATAACAAATTTGAAGGATTATTCGGATCATAACTTAGAGTTGTACTAGATTTTTTCTTGGGCACGTGCTTACGACACGTCTTCAGAATGATACAACATATGAAAAGTCTTGTAAACATTAAAACAACAATTATGTAGCTCAAGTTTGAATAATATGACAATAATTAGTTGTAAATAAAAGTCACGTTTTCGGAACGATACAACATATGAAAAGTCTTGTAAACAGTAAAACAACAATTATGTTGCTCAAGTTTAAATAGTATGACAATAATTAGTTGTAAATAAAAGTCCATGTTTTCATTAGTATATGTTGAAAAATAATTATAAATGAGGGTATAAAACCCAACTTCTTAGAACTTTGAGGGTGGAAAATGATGAAATTTAACTATTAAAAATATATTTTTTATTTTCAATGTAACATGAACAATAAAAAAATTATAAAAAATCTGAAAATTTACGAACCTGAAATCTGAAAATCAAAATTTCTGAGTAAATAGAGATAGACTGAGATAGATAGAGAGAGAGGGAGAGAGAGAGAAATAATTAATTAAATAAATGAGGGGTTTTTTTGGGAGAGGAATTTGAATTTGAGTTTTGGGGTTTGAAATTTTGGAGGGAAAAATGTGTTTTGTGAGGTTAAATTTGGGCCTTTGATTTTGAGGGAATTAAAGGAGAGCCACTTGATAGATTTCTTTGTGTTTTATTATATAGATGTGAACCTGACTACCGGTTATTTAATAGTCGTTCTTAATCACCTAAAGATGTTATGGTATTTAGTGAAATAACTCAGTAAAACTAGAGTTATGCCATACAACACGAACTGATAGAATTAATAAAAGTAGAACATATTCTGTCAATGCATTAAGTTGTTATAAAATGATCAATTCTCACCTTACCAATTTCTTTTACTTCTGGATGTACTCTTGTATTTTCTGTAATATATATATATACATTAACATATATCAGAAAGCCCAATTTTGTAGCACAAATTCAATGATTGCAAGATTGCAAATCACACGTATCCTTTGGGTCAATTCTTGTTTGACCCAAAAGACACAAAAATATCATCTTTTTGTAAATCATACCTCATTGGATTATCAAAAAATTATGCTTACCCAATCAAGAAGAGTTAGGTGCACAAGACTACAAAACAGATTAGGAAAATCAAACCTTTTCTTTTATGAATTGGATATTGGATGTTAAAGTAGAAGGGAAAGCAAAGGAGAGGTCATATAGTACCCTGAGTTTGGCATGAATGAACGGTTTGAGAGAAGAGAGTATTAGGACACAAACATGGAACAGGTTAAGGAAGGGGTCCCCAAAAAGGGGACTTAACTAGCCACCACTTGGGTTGGCTCATTCACAAAATCGGGGCAGGAGATCAAGCAGTCGACACGTTTTTGGAGGAAATCCGAAGGTGGTTAGTGAGTGTTTTTCTATATGATTTATATGGCCAATTCCGCATAAGATTCTTTTAGCAACCTAATCACCACTTGGCTCGTACCCAAAACTTGAACCACAAGAAGTTTAGGAGAGTTTGGTAAGTGGAAGGTAAACCTAAGATCCACTACAACCACAACAATGCCTTCTCTATTCTCATCCATGTACCTAGCACAATATCTTCTAGAATAGAAGGGATTTAAATTGTGGTGGGGAAGGGTTAGATTCGACGTGTGATCTGTTTTGGACCTGACTATGCCTATACTAAGGATGAGTGGGTGATCGCAATGAAGACTTAGGTCGTGTGTGTTTGTTCCCGCGCTTCTGAGTTTAGTTGTATATTTAGAACAAATGCAAGTAGGCAGTCTATAATAACATACCTCGCAAGTATCTCTTAAATGGAAGTTGAAACTCTATGTTCATAATCAGCATAGGTTGATTGGGCTTACAATGACTTGTAGCTGACCTCTACAACTCTAATCAATCAGACAATTGCTACAACTAAAACGGTACAGAATTACACCGATGCACACTAGTAATGCTGTGGGTATGTTGCAAGCCACTAAACACTACCTAAATAAGATTTAAAAAAATGTTTTTACCTAAATTGATTTGTTAAGTATTACACTGTCAAAGGTCTAGCCAATTCACCTACTTGTACAGTTGTACCCTATCTTCATATTAGTTGGCGCTTGTTAATTTGATCATATAGTAATAAAATTTAGAGATTATATAGATACAAATTATATTTATTAAGTGAATATGTGGAACAGTGGAAGTTAGGTGTGAGGGTCTCTCACGCACACACCATATCCGTCACTCCTAAACAGGGGAGGGGAGAAAAGAGTTTGGCAAAAAAATCTTTCATTTGTTTGTTTCACTCTAGTCATTATTGCAAGGTAGTCCATGGTAAATGAGAATTTGTGCATTGATTAAATTTTAAAAGAAATACAATAAAGACAATATTAACCGGAATTTCTATCACAAAAATTCTTATAAATACTCTGAGATGATGATGTTTTCTTATTATAATAATTTCATGTAGCATCCCTAAAATTAAATTATATCCACATCACTGAAATTAAATCGATAGAAATAGTATTTCAACCGGTAATTATAAATTTTCCCGCCCTTCAAACAATTTTAGTAACGATTTCAAACCACATGTGTTTGCACAAAACTCGTTAATACTATATATCTAAAAATTTTGTCAAGTTAACCATACTCTATTTTTTTCTTTCGAAAATAAAAATATACCTGTATGTCCAATAGCTAGTCAATGAAAGAAGAGGAGATTAGGATTAGAGGTAAGACATAAATCACATTGGCACGCCTAACTGCCGTCATCGTCCCATCTCTTCAAGGTTTATTAACACCTGATAACTGATGACTTTCCACCTAATCTGCGTCTATGAACATCATTCCTACCCTCTTGTTAACACCTCATCAAAGCCTTATCATCATCATCAAATATTGGATTATGACATGTAATTAAATAGGATACTTGTGACTGCAGTACGTATGATTACATAACGTCCCATCAAACTAACTACCGAGCTGTAGCTCAGAAACTAGAATTTTTTACCAAACTATCCCACTTTTTGAAAGTACTAGTTTTGCCCGTTGACACGTCGAAATTGTGCACCTTGTTTGATCATATAAAATAATTTTGGAGATCCAGTAAATTAATTGAAGTAGCAAACATTTCATATGAGAAACTTTTAGGGGTCTAGCAAAAAACATATTATATGATTTTTTTTAATTTATTTGATTTATTTTTAAAGTTTTTAATTTTTAATTTTTTTAATTTTTTAGTTTTTTATTTTTTAAAAATTTTTTTAAAAAAATTATTTTTAAAAAATTTTTGAATAGAAGAGAGAGAGAGAGAGAGAGAGAGAGAGAGAGAGAGAGAGATAAATAATTAAATAAATATAGGAGTTGTTTTGGGTGGGAGATTTGAATTTGAGTTTTAGGGAAAAACTTTTAGGGAAAAATATGTTTTGTGAGCTTAGATCTGGGCCTTTAATTTTTCTGGGGGATTGAAGGAGAGCCACTTGATAGCTTTCTTTGTGTTTTATTATATAGATGTACCAACCTGTCTATGTTTGAAAATTAGATAGCAAAAAAAATCTTGTCGCTAACTGAGATAGCTCGCCTGGTAAAAATATGCGCGCTAACTCAGTCAGCGTGTGTTAGGGTGCACTACTTTTACCCTCAAGTCAGAGTGAAAAGTCTCAAGTATAGACTCGCTATCTCCGTTAGCGCGTCCATTCAAACTAGGCGCGCTAACTGAGATAGCGAGTGTCGATTGAATTTCACTTAAATCACACTCGATGTCGCACTCTCATCCCACTTCTTCTCTCCCAAAACACATCATCTCAGTTAGCGAGTGTGGAACAAACACACTCGCTAACTGAGATAGCGTGTCTAAACACAATGATTTTTTCCTGCAAGCCAATACACTAGCTATCTCTGTTAGCGAGTGTGGTACAAACACACTCACTAACGGAGATAGCGAGTCTATACTTGGGATTTTTCTTCATTTTTTTCTCCAAAGTGTGTTTTAATATTAAACCAATCTACATTCGCTATCTCAGTTAGCACGACTGGGTTAAATGGGTGCGCTAACGGAGTTAGCGAGTCTATACTTGGAAAAAAAATTTGCACACTCTTATTTGAGAAAAAAATAGTAGCTCCTAACACACGCTGACTGAAATAGCGCGCAGATTTTTACCAAGCGCGCTATCTTAGTTAGCAACAGAGACTTTTTGGTATTTAACTTCCAAATAGGTACAATTTGGTATATACTTTCAAAAGGTATATTCATCAAAAAAAGGTGGGATAGTTTGGTAAAAAATTCCAGAAACTAAAAGGAACTTGAGATGGACAAAAGGATGTTGAGTTTGAGACCAGACTGTATAGTAAAAAAGAGTATGCCTTAAGATCTGACCCACTGATTTACCTCTAAAAGTCGTGCCCCCTACGAATGCAAGTACATCGAGATCCTACAGGAAACCCTGTAAGCAGGTTACTTTTTCTCCTGGCTACGATGTAATCCTTTATTAAAAAATTAAAATAATAAAAAAAACATACCACCAAACTAGTGCCCAAATAGTTTATATACACACGTAACATCCGACTGCCTTCTCAAATAGGTAGTTACTTTTTTCTCACCTACTCATCCTCTAGAAGTCGGGTCACAACTACAACTAGTCCCCACTCTCCACGCCTCTCCCTCACTTCTGTGTTCTGTGTGTTGTTTGTGTACTTGTAGTCCTAACTCTCCTATATATCCATCCCCCTCTTCCCCTCTTCCACCATTAAAATCAACAACATATATAATTACTATATACACAACAAGAGAAGCTCTTCAACATATATAGATAGATTTCATCATGGGAAGGTCTCCATGTTGTGAAAAAGCCCATACGAATAAAGGTGCATGGACGAAAGAGGAAGACGATCGCCTTATTGCGCATATCCGTGCACACGGGGAGGGATGCTGGCGGTCCCTTCCGAAAGCTGCTGGGCTACTGCGATGCGGAAAGAGCTGCAGGCTTCGGTGGATCAACTATCTCCGTCCTGATCTTAAGCGCGGGAACTTCACCCCTGAAGAGGACGACCTCATCATCAAACTCCACAGCCTCCTCGGCAACAAGTAAATATATACCTTTTTTATTTATTAATTAATTTGTTTCAGAGCACAACAACATATATATTTCTTAAGACATAATACGTTTCTGTACTACGAGACAGTTAATCTATCTCAGTCGACACAAATCTCTTGCAAGGTTAGTTATATTGATTGTTTTTTATTTAAAATTTATAGATGGTCATTGATAGCGGGCAGACTCCCCGGAAGGACAGACAACGAGATCAAGAACTACTGGAACACCCACATCAGAAGGAAGTTGCTTAGCCGAGGTGTAGACCCCACAACACTCAGGCCAATCGGCGCTGGAGCAGGAATTTCTATTGGTTCCACGTCCCCTTCGAATTTAACTACAACTATCTCTTTTGAGTGTAAGCGGGAGGAGCTGGAGAAGAGTAGTAGCGAGGAATCGTCTTCTTGGCCTCAGATGTTTCGTGTTCCTGATCTGAATTTGGAGCTACGAATCAGTCCGCCGTGTCAGTTTCAGTCGCAGTCGCCGCCGGTGAAGAAAGAAGGTGTGCTCTGTTTTGATTGTAGCTTGGGTTTGAAGAATACCAAGGAATGCAGCAAGTGTAGTAATAGTAACAACAGTAGCAATTGTTTTCTTGGCCTTGCTAGCACTGGACTTCTGGACTATAGAACAGTTTGAGATCATAATGAAAGAAAGTACAGCAGAAGAGGAGAAATTGTGAATTGATACAATATGTTTCCCTCCATATAAGTATATTACTCTTCTTTTTCGTAATATAAGTTATGATAATTGCCTGTAACTTTCCGTATAGTAGATTCAGATTATTTATAAAGATATGTTACTGCACACTATATGTATTTTTTGCTGTATTAATTTCTTAGCAATTTGTATTTTAATTGTTTGTTTGTTAGAGTAGGGGGTTAATGGTTTAGGTCATAGATTTTTGTGGCAGTGATCCACGTTCCAATTCAATGGATTTATGTTTGGGAAGTGGGGATAAGAGAGCAGAGGAGAGAGAGGCTGGAATTAAGTTGGATGGCGTGAAAGGTAGGTGAACAATCTCAATCTGAAAACAGGGTTGGGATTGTGAAGGGAATGTATGTGGGTACAAAAGAGAGAATCCCATATTGTATTTATCATTATTGATTTATTGGTATATGTTTTTTTTGTTATATCTCTATAATAAAACACAAAGAAAGCTATCAAGTGGTTCTCTTTCAATTCCTCCAAAAATTAAAAGCCAAAATCTAATCTCACAAAACATATTTTTCTCTCAAAAGTTTTTTCCCAAAACTCAAATTCAAATTCCCACCCAAAACAACTCCTATATTTATTTAATTATTTTTTTTCTCTCTCTCTCCCTCCCTCCCTTCCTCTTCTATTCAAAAAATTAAGAAAATAAAAAAATTTAAAATTTAAAAAAATAAAAAATTTAAAAACTAAAAAATAATTCAAAAAAATAAATAAATAATCATATAATATGTTTTTTGCTCTATGTTTGCTACTTCAATTAATTTGTTGGACCTCCAAAACTATTTTATGTGATCAAACAAAGGTGCACCGTTCCGAAGACGTGCCATAGGCACGTGTCAACGGGCAAACCTAGTCTATATAATAAATTACAAAGAAAGCTATCAAGCGGCTCACAATCAGTCTCTCCTAAAATTAAAGGTCTGGATCAAACTTCACAAAATATATTTTTCCTTCAAAATTTCAAACCCCAAAACCAAATTTTTCCCCCCAAAAACTAAAAAACTTATTATTTTATTACTATCTCTCTCTTCTCTCTTCACTTTTTCATATTTCTCTCTTTCTCAATCTCCCTATCTCTCTCTCTTCCATTCTTTCTATATTTACTTAGAAATTTAGATTTTCAAAATTTTAAATTTTTTTTTTTGCACATGTTATATTGAAAATAGTAAATATCTCTTAAACTCAACGCTTAAAGTTCTAAGAAGTTAGATTTTATACTCCATTTATAATTATTTTTCAACATATACTAATGGAAACATGGACTTTTATTTACAACTAATTATTGTCATACTATTCAAACTTGAGCTACATAATTGTTGTTTTACTGTTTACAGGCTTTTCGTATTTTGAGGAGGAACTTCGTAAGAGCCTTGGGAAGACCCGTTCTTTGAAGTGAGTGCAAGGAGCAACTCTATAGGAGAGTTTTGAGCTCCGAACTCGCTTAGCAGAGGCCCGCTTTAGAGGCAAGAGGAGCGAAGCGCTAGGCTCTACGAGAGAGCCATCTGGAGGACGAGTTTGAGGAGCAACTCTAGGAGAGAGTTGTGAGCTCCGAACTTGGAGAGAAAAGGTCCGCCTTGGAGGCGAGCGGAGTGAAGAGCTTGGCTCTGGGAGAGAGCCATTTGTGAGACAAGTGTGAGGAGGAACTCTAGGAGAGAGTTGTGCTCCGAACTCGTTGAGAAGAGGTCCGCTTTGGAGGCGAGCGGATTTAAGAGCTCGGCTCTAAGGGAGAGCCATCTAGAAGACGAGTTTGTGCAGCAACTCTAGGAGGGAGTTGTGAGCTCTGAACTTGTTGAGAAGAGGTCCGCCTTGGATGTGAGCGGAGCGAAGAGCTCGGCTTTGGGGGAGAGCCATCTGGAAGAAGAGTTTGAGGAGCAACTCTAGTAGGGAGTTATGAGCTCCGAACTTGTTGAGAAGAGGTCCGCTTTGGAGGCGAGCGGAGTGAAGAGCTCGGCTCTGGGGGAGAGCCATCTGGAAGAAGAGTTTGAGGAGAAACTCTAGGAGGAAGTTGTGAGCTCCGAACTTGTTGAGAAGAGGTCCGCCTTGTGTGAGCGGAGCAAAGAGCTCGACTCTAAGAGAGAGCCTTCTGGAAGAAGAGTTTGAGGAGCAACTCTAGGAGGGAGTTGTGAGCTCCGAAATTGTTGAGAAGAGGTCCGCCTTGGAGGTGAGTGGAGCGAAGAGCTCGGCTCTAAGAGAGAGTCGTCTGGAAGAAGAGTTTGAGGAGCAACTCTAGGAGGGAGTTGTGAGCTCCAAACTTGTTGAGAAGAGGTCCGGTTTGGAGGCGAGCGGAGTGAAGAGCTCGGCTCTGGGGGGGAACCATCTGGAAGACGAGTTTGAGGAGCAACTCTAGGAGGGAGTTGTGAGCTCCGAACTTGTTGAGAAGAGGTCCGCTTTGGAGGCGAGCGGAGTGAAGAGCTCGGCTCTGGGGGAGAGCCATCTGGAAGAAGAGTTTGAGGAGCAACTCTAAGAGGGAGTTGTGAGCTTCGAACTCGTTGAGAAGAGGTTCGCTTTGGAGGCGAGCGGAGTGAAGAGCTCGGCTCTGGGGGAGAGCCATCTGGAAGAAGAGTTTGAGGAGCAACTCTAGGAGGGAGTTGTGAGCTCCGAACTTGTTGAGAAGAGGTCCGCCTTGGAGGTGAGTGGAGCGAAGCGCTCGGCTCTAAGAGAGAGCCATCTGGAAGAAGAGTTTGAGGATAAACTCTAGGAGGGAGTTGTGAGCTCCGAACTCGTTGAGAAGAGGTCCGCTATGGAGGCGAGCGGATTGAAGAGCTCGGCTCTGGGGGAGAGCCATCTGGAAGACGAGTTTGAGGAGCAACTCTAGGAGGGAGTTGTGAGCTCCGAACTCGTTGAGAAGAGGTCCGCTTTGGAGGTGAGCAGAGTGAAGAGCTCAGCTCTGGGGGAGAGCCATCTAGAAGAAGAGTTTGAGGAGCAACTCTAAGAGGGAGTTGTGAGCTCCGAACTCGTTGAGAAGAGGTCCGCTTTGGAGGCAAGCGGAGTGAAGAGCTCGGCTCTGGGGGAGAGCCATCTGGAAGAAGAGTTTGAGGAGCAACTCTAGGAGGGAGTTGTGAGCTCCGAACTCGTTGAGAAGAGGTCCGCTTTGGAGGTGAGCGGAGTGAAGAGCTCGGCTCTGGGGGAGAGCCATCTGGAAGAAGAGTTTGAGGAGCAACTCTAGGAGGGAGTTGTGAGCTCCGAACTTGTTGAGAAGAGGTCCGCTTTGGAGGCGAGCGGAGTGAAGAGCTCGGCTCTGGGGGAGAGCCATCTGGAAGAAGTGTTTGAGGAGCAACTCTAGGAGGGAGTTGTGAGCTCCGAACTTGTTAAGAAGAGGTCCGCCTTGGAGGTGAGCGGAGCGAAGAGCTCGGCTCTAAGAGAGAGCCGTCTGGAAGAAGAGTTTGAGGAGCAACTCTAGGAGGGAGTTGAGAGTTCCGAACTCGTTGAGAAGAGGTCCGCTTTGGAGGCGAGCGGAGCGAAGAGCTTGGCTCTGGGGGAGAGCCATCTGGAAGACGAGTTTGAGGAGCAACTCTAGGAGGGAGTTGTGAGCTCTGAACTTGTTGAGAAGAGGTCCGTTTTGGAGGCGAGCAGAGTGAAGAGCTCGGCTCTGGAAGAGAGCCATCTGGAAGACGAGTTTGAGGAGCAACTCTAGGAGGGAGTTGTGAGCTCTGAACTTGCTATTTAATTGAGAGAATCAACGATTGTCGGAGCAGTTCCGAATGGCGAACCACTGATAAATTCGCTTAAGAGCAAGTTATCCGTAGCAGAATCGAGCCAAGTGTTGGACTCTGAACTCGTCGTTAGAGGGATTCAACGGTTGTGGGAGCAATTTCGAATAGCGAACTACTTCTAACTCGCTTAAGAGCAAGTTATCCGAAGCAGAATCGAGCCAAGTATTGGACTCCGAACTCGTCGTTAGAGGGATTCAACGGTTGTGGGAGCAATTCCGAATGGAGAACCACTTCTAACTCGCTTAAGAGCAAGTTATCCGAAGCAGAATCGAGCCAAGTGTTGGACTCCGAACGCGTTGTTAGAGCTTAGTAAGTTGTGGGAGCAGCCATGTAGAAGAATCTGGACTCTGAACTCACCATTTAGCGAGTCGTGACCCGGAGAGATAGAGAAGCAAGAGCAATAATTTTCAATGAAAAGATGTAAATTTTTATTGAAATAAACTAAGTGGTTGCTTCAATAGGGCGAGCCATTATTATATGCTATTGGCCGGGTTATAAGCATCGGCCTTATTGAAAATCAGGATCCTACTTCTACAATAAGGTAAAGACCTCTTGGGAGGAGCTGGGAGATTTTGAGTCTTGAGGCTCGGCGAGCCCTTCTGTTCGTTTGTAGGCTCCTCAGGGGGGAAGCTCGGCCCTCTCTTTTTGGACGAACTTGGTCAGGTATCCCCGCTGTATGAGTTCTTCGATCTCTTCCTTGAGAGCCCGACAATCATCCGTGTCGTGGCCGTGGTCCCTGTAAAAGCGGCACCACTTATCCTTGTTCCTCTTCTTGACGGGTGTATTCATTCTAGGGGGAGCACGGAGTATCCCTTCCTTGTCCACCTTCATAAGAACTTCTGATATATTAGCAATGAGGGGGGTGAACTTCTCAAAACGAGGAGTCGGGCGACGCTGTCCATTGCCGTCCTTCTGGTATTTTTGGGACCCCTCTTCGCTTGTGCTCTTCCGTTTGTTCCCGGAAGATGACTCCTTAAAGCCCGGGAGATTCTCGGCTTCTTCAGCCCGAATGTACTTCTCGCTCCTAAGAAGGAGGTCGGCAAAATTATGTGGGGGCTTCTTGGCAAGGGAGGAGCGAAGGTTAGAGTTGAGGACATTTGATTGGAAGGCGGCCGCCGCAACTGACTGGTCGAGGGGGGCGATGGATCTAACCTCTGCAGTGAACCTCCTCACATAGTCTCTCAACTTCTCTCCCTTCTCCTCGCGTAGTTGGAGTAACGAGATGCTGGTCTTCTCCGTGCGTCTGCTACTCACAAAATTGGTGATGAAGAGGGTTTCAAACTGTTCGAAGGAGAATATGGAAGACGGGGCGAGGCGGGAGTACCATTCCCGAGCCGAACCCTTAAGAGTGGCGGGGAAGGTCTTGCACAGCAAGGCATCGGAAGCTTGGTGGATTAGCATGAGGGTCTTAAAGCTTTCGATGTGGTCCACGGGGTCCGATTCCCCCGAGTAAGTTTCGAACTACGGGGGTTTGAAACCTCTTTGGATTGGAGCCTCCATGATGGTCCGGGAGAAGGGAGGTCTGCTCGGGCGGATGATCCTTCCTCTTAAATCTTCATCCGTGTCTATTCGGCCGATGTGCCTCTCCATCTCGTGGAGACGGCGATAGAGAGCATCGTCCCTCCGACAGTAGTCAAACGAGCCTCTAGACTCGTCTTCATAGGAAGGGGAGCGGGGACTACGACGACGGTGACTCTGGGAGCGGCGGGGGCTAGGCATGTGCTGTTGGTTGCTAGGAGTCGGATGAGGAGTTATGGACCGATGGCGAGGACTTTGGACCCGTGGAGGGGTAGGAGCCCTTGGGCATTGTTATTGGGTCGGAGGTTGAGGGCTTGCAAAACAGTCACCTGGAACTGCTGGAACTCGGCACGAGTGATGGGTGCCTCATCGTTCCTCGGATGTTGCCGACCGGCAGGGGAGTGAGGTCTTCTCCTATTGTGCTCGGGTGACTCTCTTCGCCCTCTTCAGGTAGGGGACCTTCTGTAGTCTCGGCGGTGAGGAGATCGCTCATTCGGACGTTGCTGGCGGGAGGCTCCCTCTCGGGCCCGCTTTTCATCCAAACGGCAGCGAAGATCCTCATCCTTCTGCCGATTAAGGATGGTATTGCAAATGTCGGAAACTCGGGGATTGTGGGAGGCAATAGAATCCGTAGAGGCATTGTGTATTGAGATGCGATCCTGATGGCGAGGTTGCTTCTGCGGGTTGGGACACGAGGCCCCTGCACCGGCATTCTGAGGACCGGGGGGACCCTTAGGGGGTTGCTGATTCTGAAGAGGAGGCTGGTCCTACTGGAGAGGGTCCTCAGCTTGTAGAGGAAGTTGCCCCTGCTGCTGAGCGGGTTAGATGGGGACTTCCTGTTGCTGATCAACGAGGTTGGGTCCACGGTTGGACCCTCTGGATCTTACTTTTCTGGGAGGCATGGCTGGAGAGATCTGACCAACAGGAAGAGGGGAGGCTGCTATTCATTTGTTTCCCACAGACGGCGCCAATCTGTTACTGCTAAATCTGGTGTGGGGGTAAACAGACAGTATTTGTGGATTCTTAGGAAAACTTGAATGGCAAACCTGAAACCTGTTCCGCCGGAGTTTGACCGTTGACTCCCGCCGTTCACCTGCAAAAAGTGCGAGACACCGGGGTTGATCCCGGCGATGCACCCTCCGACGCTCAAGTCAATAATCAGGAATGATTATGAAAGAGCGTAAATTGGCAAAAGATTGATTACCTCTTAATGGTGGTGGATGGGGGGTATTTATAGTCGCCTTAGGGATCAGATTAGGAATGTAATCCCTGTGATCAGATAAGGAATGTAATCCCTGTGATCAGATTAGGAATGTAATCCCTAATTCCCAGTGAAAGGATAGATGTGAATCAGGGCCGTTGATTAGTATTAATCAGGAACCCTAATTCTACCCTGCTGGACTGGGTTCGCTGCGGGTTGAAACCCGCACCCAGTTGAGACAGATCCGTTTTATGGGTTATTGGGCTTTGAATAAAGACCCAGTTCCCATTTCAGACCCGTTAGTAGGTGAAATTACCGTTTTATCCCTGAGCTTTAAGATTCGTATCCGATTTGAATGGTCCCGATTTAATCCTATTTTTAGCCATATCAAAAACAAACAACCCCTAAAAGACAAAAGAAAAGGAATATATTTTATCACTGCCTAGAGCATTCACTATCGTTTGCTAAATATTTAAAATATGCATTTTTAACAAAAAAAAATTCACACTATCGTTTGCTATAAATACATATATAACAATAGAAATGAATAGTGAGCTTCTAAATATAGCAATGGGGTTTAGCAATTGCTAAATATAGAAGATGGATGATAACGGAGGATAATGTTACATCTATTTCTTTTTTTTAATTTTTTTAATAGAATGGACGGAGGATCTTTATCTGTCCACCAACTTTTTCACAATAAAAAAATTATGAGAGACGCAAGAAGATCTTCTCTCCAGTTCTTTTATTAATTAAGAAAGGAAAATAACAAATTACTTAATTACCCCCTCTACTATGTATGCATTTAAATAGGTTGAGAGAGTTATTACTATATTCCCCTTATCCTTCAAAAGAAATAAAAACATTAAAAATAAAACGCTCGGACAAAGGATAAAGTTCCGTCCATTCTCTCTTTTTTTTTTTTTTTGAATTTATAAATTCTTTGCAACACATTAAAATATATTTAAAAATTTTGGCCTCAGACGGATGAAGATCGTTCGTTCGCCCATAATATCGGTTTTAGAAAGTAAAAAATTTAAACGTAAGATGATCATCCATCGCACATTTTTTTAATATAAATTAAAAAAAAAAGGGGGATAGACGAAGGAAAATCTTCCATCTTATTTTTTAAATCTTTTCAGTTGTGCAAATTTGACACCAACGATACCAGCATTCTCCCTTCATTTCTATTAGCTAAATGCTAAATATGCATATTTTAGAGCAAAAGAGTGGATGCTCTTAGAGCATCTGTAGTCGTGGGCTAAATACCCAAATTTTGGAAAAATTTGGAAAAAAGCGCTGCAGTCGTCGTCCAAATTTGCAAAATTTGGGTGTACGATGAATAGTGCCTTGCCAAATATAGCAGACGATTTGGCCAAATGCAAAATATAGCTAACGACCAATTTTATTTCGTCTGTTAGAATTGACGAAAGATAAAATTTCGTCTCGTAGGTTGAGACGTACAAAAAGTACATCGGACGAAGGATTAAACAGCGTTTGAAAAAAGAAAAAAAAAATTAAAAAATGTCAGAGACGAAAGATACATCGTCAATCCTGAAAAGCCAGCTAGATGCCAAAAATCACTTTGACGAAGCATAATGAATCGTCCCAGGGGTTTTTTCCTTTTTTTTTTTTTTTGTCTTTTAGTGCTTAAAAAAAAATTGGGACGACAGATAATCGATCGTCCGGCCATTTTTTAGCTTTCAACGACTGCAGCGCGCACTCATATTTTCTATTTCCAAAAGCCAAAATACCCATATTTTAGCTTGAACGACTACAGATGCTCTTATGTGGTATATTAGTTGGAAGAACCAATTCTTATCAGGAACTTTGTTTTGATTTTCCAACTAATTGTAGGGCTTATAAGCTCCTTAATCATTGTGCAAAAGTCTAGTCCATTCCCTTGTTTTGGTTTAGCTTTAGATGACATCACAAAGAGAGAAGAAACGGAAACTAGGGTTGGTCAAAAGAATGCACGAGACAAGCATTAGAGTTTAGCTTGATTTATACCTACTTTTTATAAATTTAATAATCTAACATTCTAATATAGAAGTTGTTACTTCCGACTTGGGCAAACTCGATTAGGAGGCAATAAAACGGAAGCCAAAGGCTGGTCAGGTTATTGGCTAATAAGTTATACCCTATATAGAAAGTGGAATATTAAGTGAAGAAGATTTCTTTTTTTTTACATGTGCTAACTAATTCAACTAGTAATTTACAAGTGCGCGATGCACGTCTTAATAAATATAGTTTTTTAAAATAAAAATTTAGACATAGTCTAGATTTGAACTTAGAACCTCTTTTATAATCGATATGCACGTGTATTGCACGGATTGGTAGATTGACAAAATATTTACCAATGACACTAAAGCTTTCTCCCATATTACTAGTAGTTTACACGTGCGATGCACGTTTTAATAAATATAGTTTTTTAAAATAAAAATTCAGACATACTCTTGATTTGAACCTAGGACCTCCTTTATAATAGTTATGCACGTGTATAACACGGATTGGTAGATTGACAAAATATTTACAAATGACACTAAGGCATTCTCCCATTATAATATTAGAGATATTAGAGATGTAATGGCTAACTAATACTATTTACAGATACAAAATCTTATAATGTTTTCAAATAGAATTCAGATGAGGGCCATCACTTAATTGTAGCTTAGATAATAAAAGAATAAGATGTTTAAAATAAACAAAAAATTTCGAGGCCAAAATATATTTTATAGAGCATTCACTATTGTTCGTGCTATATTTTAGGTATTTGGAAATTTGTTTTTAGAAATAAATCGCTTCCGCCACTATCGTGAAAGCTATAATATGCAACAAAAAAAAGTAAAATCTATAGACAGAATAACATTCTCTGTCTACACAAAAAAACAATATTTTTAATACATAAAATGAATGAACGGAAGACGAAGTTCCGTTTGAGAAAGGAAAAAAAACAAAACAAAACAAATTCTCATACAGTAGAAGATCCTCCGTCCGAGGTATTTATTATTATTATTATTTTTAAATAGGCCAGCCGGAAGAATAACTTTCGTTTGGTTTTGTTTTGTTTTTTTTGTTTTGTTTTGTTTTGTTTTGTTTTGTTTTTGTTTTTTTTTTAATTTTAATTTTAATTTTATTTTTATTTTTATATAAGGGACGGAAGATGTTCTTCCGTCTCTTTCATTTATTTTTAAAAAATATATATAAATGGAAAAAACGGAGGAACTTCTTCTGTTTGGAAATTTTTTTTCTTTTTTAAATAAACCCATTTCTGAGACGGAAGATCTTCTTCCGTCTTTACAATTTTGACTGATCAACCTCTATAGACGGAAGATCTTCTTTCGTCTGTTACAATTTAAAATTATAAACAATTCGAAATTTGGAGCAGACGGAGGATCATTTACTGTCTTCTATATTTTTCAAATGCTATTTCACTTTGCTATATATGGCAGAGTACTGTTTACGAATCTGCTAGACGATAGTGGCATGGAATTTCTCATATTTTTCATTTTTTAGATAAATAGCAGATGATGGTGGATGCTCTAAGTTCTTTTTATTTAGAAAAATAAATATTCAATGGTATTTATTCATTCTAAAGTACAACTAAATTCATACGCAATAAAAGTTCTGAAGGACAACCACGAGTGTGTAAACCGAAGGGGAAATTGTGTCGTAATCAAAGTTCCAAAGTCTAAGGATAATCTTGATGCAAGTTCCCATCCCTACCTTAACTACTTCCACATTCCCATATCTACCATATCTACCTTTCCATTTACCAAGTGTCGGAAATCCATGTCAAATATGTATAAACTATATCTATCAAAAAAATATGTATAAACTACGCATACAAATTATTGATCATTCGTTTTGTGAATCTTTCATCAAGAAATCTCAACCGAGAAATCTTCGGTTGCTCACTACTCCGTGAGCACTCACGAAAAGAATACCTATGACAAATCCGAACCACTCATATTATTCTATATGTCTAATATAGTCTAATAATAAAAAATCAATTAATTTGAAATTTATTTGTCTATAATTTACATCATCACAATATTGGATCGCTGAAAATTCTGACAACATAATGGATGGGCAAATGAATTTCAAATTACTTGATTTTTTATTGTTAGACTATCTTAGGCATATAGAACAATATGAACGATTCGGATTTTTCATAAGGTCTTTATTTCATGAGTACTTACGGAATGCTTACTAACAGTAGTGAGCAACCGAAGGGGACTCAATCTCAACCGCAATCATATGTGGTGAGTTTCCGAACTCAAATTCAATTCGGATTGGGAAGAGATCATGTTGACTTTATACTTAATTTGTTCTGTATAAAGAGATAGATCTTGTAAGAGATAACGAATTGCTTAAGATCATGTAACATAATTGAAACATGAAAACTTTAATTATTTTAATATGTTATTCCTCTAGTATTCTTTCTCTTGTTGCAAAAGTAAATAATATTGTTGTTAGATGCGAGAAAACTACAAGAATAGATATATTTTTTAGGTGCAAAATTCGTACTGTATCATAGTGATTCGAAATTAATATAAATTATAAATGAAATAATTAATACAGAGTTTACAAAATGTGTTTCAACGATAGCAGGGTTTGAACTCATAATTTTTGATATATTAAGAAATTTCTGTCCTTGTATCTTTTTAAAATTCTGTCCTTTTCCCCGGCATCTTCTCTCCCCAGATCCCGTCGATCCACCCTCTTTCTCGCCTTCTCCCTTCAATCAAGTTTGTAGAGCTCCCAAATCCCTTCCGACCCATCTCATTCTTATCGATTTTGATTCAAAACCCTTCATCCTCTCTCTCCGCTGGAAGCCTAGTCTCCAGTGCTTCCTTACCTTTCGGCGGCGTTCCTTGGGCCTCGCATTGCGTTGCTTGACGCTCCTTCCCTTGCGCTCTTCTATCGGCATTCTCTGTGATCACCAGCATCGAGCTAGCGGAGATTGCGTTTATTGGTCTCAGTCTTGGAGGCTTCTTTCGCCGTCTCTGGTCAGCTAGGGTTTCTCATCCTTCACCATGTCGTCTGGGCTGAAGTCTCTTGTCGAAGGTTTCTTTTTCCGGATCGTGATTGTTGTCGGAGGGAGACCTCAGCTACTTTGGTATTCCAGAAGCCAATCACTGTAAGTTTAATTTGTTTCCTCATTATTTTTGTTCCCGTTGGTGTGATTGGACTGCCTCTCCCCCTCTCTCTTCGGTTGTGTCGCCAAGTCTCTTCGAATTTCTGGAGTTTAATTTTCCGTTCTGTAGGCGTTGTGAGGTGTTTCAACGGGGATTGATACTAGATCTCTCTGGTTGTGTTGTACCTCACCAGCGTTATTGGAACATTCCTTTAATTGGTTGTTCATTGTTCACCCTTGGTTGTTTTGGTCTTCTCCCACTTGTTGGGCGATGCCTGCTACCTGCGTAGGGTACTCCTCTTATCGCCGATCCCCTGGCGGCGGTTCTCCGGCAAATACTGCCGTTTCCATCTATCTCTATTATCTTCAGTGACTTTTCTGATCCCTCCCCCTCCATTAGTGGGCTTTTTCTTCGGTGGCCCATTGTTTTCCTGTCTCGTTTTGTTGGTGGGCCATGGATACGTCATGGGTTGAGGTTGTAAAAAAAAAAAAAAAAATTGCCCAAAAAAAAAAATTCGACAGCTCTGGATTTATTTGGGCCTAGTTTACCTAAACCCACCTCCGAGAACCTTCTGGGGTCTACCACCTCTTCAGCTTCCCGCCTATTTAACTTCATCAACCCTAATTCTAACTACTCTTCTACACCCCCGTATCTCCGATCTTATCCACTCTGCTTCAATTGTTTGCAATCTGGGCATGTTAAAAAACATTGTGCTCTCAAAATGAAGTGTCTCTTCTGTCTGAAATCTGACCACGGTCGAGCTCGATGTTTTGCCCTCCAGCGAATGCTTGGGCTGACCTTGGGTGCGCCGATTTCGGAGCAAGTGTTGAAGGCTCTCGACATGCCGTCTCTTCAACGCAAGCTCGCTGCGGAGCAATCCCGTACGATTCCCATTTCGAAGGAAGCATCCTCTACCCCTCTCCTCCCCACTCCCCCTATCGAAAATCGTATCTCTGGAGTGCCCACTCCGGCCGTGCAGGCTCCTACTGTCGACCTATCCCCTTCGAGTAAACCACCCATTACCCAGGTCTTCATCTCGCATTTGGAATTGTCAGACAGACTTAAGTTTTTCGATACATATGAGGCGGTTTCATTCAGTGAGGGATCGATTCCCGCTTTCACCCTCAACTCCTTTCTCTGTGAAACTTGCAATGTGAAAGATTGGGATTGGAAGATTAGCCCGTGTTCCAACGGGGACGTAGTTATTCTATGCCCTTCTCCTAAGGTGCTTGATGAACTGATCTCCAATTCATCTCTTACTATCGGATCTATCTCCCTGGCATTCCGAAAGTGGGTTAATTTCTACCCTCCGTTGCAACCTTCTGGGTCAGCTGCGACCAAGGTCACGCTGATCGGACTTCCCCCGTGCTGTTCAACCTTGCAGCTAGTGGGGATGATGTCCAGATGCATCGGGGAGATAGTGAGCATTTCATCGTCGTCTAAGCTTGCCTCGGGATGCCTTCAGGTGGAAGCACTGTTCTGTATTCCGAGCCAATCTTCTCGCACTGAGGTCTACGCTCTTTTTGATGAATTCAATAGCTTCACTGTCTCTGTCCTTTATCACGACCCAGCGATCATGAAAGGTCATCCTCCCCTCTCCTCTAATGTTCTGTCAAAGCCCATTCCCAAGTCGGCTGATTCCAACACCCCCTTCCATCCGGGTTCTTCATCGTCCTCTAGACCCAATTGGAAAGGTTCCCTAAAGCCATTTTCGAGAAAGAAATTCACCCCTTCCTCCAAGAAATATGTTCCTCCTCCCTCTTCCAAGATATCCCCATCCAAACCTCCTAACCTAGTGTGGATAAATCCCGCTATAGTGTCGGCGAAGCCGAGCCTCCCTTCGTCCTCAAAAGCGCAGGCTTCCCCCTTCAAACCGTCTTGCGCTGAGAGGAATTCTCCCCCTCATCGCCTAGCTAAAACCTCAGCTACACCCGCGCCGCTTCCTCAGTCTTCTCAATGGCCGGTGTGGGATCCTAACCCCCACTATGCATCAGATTGGGATAAGTTTATCAAGCAATCTCAATTTGCTGGCATTAATGATTCGGCCCCTGCCCTTCCTCCGATCATAGTCAAATCACTCTCCTCCTCCAAAGATGATGCCTGGATCGAGCAGGACGACCTGCTAGATGAAGGGGATTTGGCGCTTAAGAAGGATTCTTCGCCACAGCAGGTACCCATTTACTGTTGTGATTTCAATTTCTTTCTAGGTGTTTGTTTTGTTTCCGGTGAGGGTTTGGATATCAAATGCTGTCTTTTAAATTTGTCTTTCCACTCATTCCATTCTCCTCTTCTATCTTTCTTTACTTTCCCTATCTATGCGAAAGTATTGAAATGGCTAACTGGTCTTGTTGAAGGGGGGCCCTGCCTTTACGCACCTGTAAAGGTGCGGCAGAGGTCGGTGACCCATCCCTCGTTCACTGTATCAGCATATTCATCATCGCCCTCCCCTAGTCTAAATCTCGCTGGTCCTTTTCTAGACATCTCTACCAGGAGTTCATCTCCTGGCAGCCCGTTTAAAGTGTCTGGCGGGGCAGACCGTTTTGCTTTACAGGCAGAATATCCCCCGCCACGCATTATACGTTCCAGCACTAGAATTCTTGCTAAGAAAGCAGCTTTATTATCCCAGTCTCGGGACCCTTCCACCTTCTTAGGATGTGGTATTTCCCCGACCGAATCATCCTTGATTTCTCAGCCTTAACAGGAGGTTGAGAGCCTAGGATCCATTTTTCATTCCCAATTTGATCATTGGTCTGATTCTCAACTAACTCACCAAATGCACTGCTTGGGTTTTAGAGCTGAGACGTATAACTCTTCTTTCATTCCTTCGATTAGACATCTTGAACGTAAAAGAGTTCGTGAGCATCATGGTGTTTATGATTAGTGTTTCTTGGAATATTAGGGGTCTCAATTGCCCCGTCAAACAGAGGGCGATTTTCCAATTAATTAGCTCTTCTAACTGCGATTTGATTTCCATTCAAGAGTCTAAGATGGATTCCCCTTCCCCTGCTGTCTTTCGGGCTATAGGCGGATCCATTATCTCCAAATGGATCTCTCTAGACGCTGCAGGTTCCCGAGGGGGTATTCTATTGGGTTTCAAAGAATCGGTCTTTTCCCTTATCTCAGTTCAACGCCTAACCTACTTTCTTATCATTCAGCTACATTGGTTTTCTCTCGATTGTGTCATTACGGTCATCTCGGTTTATGGACTGTCTTCTCAGGAAGGCCGTCCATTATTTTGGGAGGAATTCCAATCTCTTCAGTCTTTTGCTAACAGTATATGTTTCTTCTGTGGAGACTTCAACGTAACCAGATTCTCCTCTGAAAGATCTTCCTCTGCTTCGGTTGATCTCCATTCCTTCCGATTCAATGACTGCATCCGGGAATTGCAATTGACGGACATTCCCCTCAATGGTAGATCATTCACTTGGTCTAACCAGCGTCAGTCTCCTTCCTTGGCCAAACTGGACCGGTTTCTTGTCTCTCAATCTTGGATCAACCGATTCCATAATACATTTTCCAAGGCCCTTCCTAATCCTTCATCTAACCACGTTCCCTTTGCTCTTTATTCGAATTTCCCTTTCTACCATCAACGTAAATTCCGTTTTGAAAAGTTCTGGCTGCAAGATCTCATCTTCATCAATCTAGTTGAGGAATGTTTAGCTGCGGTCTCCGGACCTTCCAGCATCGCTAGCATTCTTCTCAAACTTCACGCCATCAAATTCGGTTGCAAGATTTGGAGATACAACAGACAGTTTAATACCAATTTCCTAAAAAAATTTCTTCTCACTTCAATTGAAGCAATTGATCAGCAGGAAGAGCTGAGCCCTCTCTCCGACTCAGCTCGTGCCGAAAGGCAGTCCTGTAAAAAAGATTATGCTGACATCTTGAGTCAGGATCATGTGAAGTGGGCTCAAAGAGCCAGGGTGCAATGGTTAAAGGAAGGTGACGGTAACTCAGCGTTCTTTCACTCATTTGCATCGCACAGACAGTGTTGTAATCATATCTCTTCGATCTCCGACAATGGTGTCGATCTTTCCTCTGATGCAGAGATTCATCGATCGTTCCTGGCTTTAAAAACCTCATCGTCTCTCAAAAACAGTGAGAGATTACCCTTGATTGGCATCACCTTTACGGCCCCCCTTCGATCGATCTCTCATCTCTTGAGGCTCCATTCTCGATGGAGGAGATTAAAGCGGTGGTATTCGCTCTTAAAAGTGATTCCGCTCCAGGGCCTGACAGATTTCCTGCTTTATTTTTCCAAAAGTTTTGGCATTGTCTTAAAGATGATCTTTTCCGTATGTTCTCGGAATTGCATCAAGGCGATCTCTCTTTTGACCGTATCAATTACGCGCACATTGTTCTCATTCCTAAAATTGCGGGTGCTAACACGGTATCCAATTTTAGACCTATCAGTCTTATTAATACCTCCTTTAAAATTATCATGAAAGTTCTTTCTACGAGACTCAGTGAGGTTATGCCCTCCCTTATTGATCCTGCCCAATCGGGTTTCATCAAGGATCGGTTTATCCTTGATAGTGTTGCGTTGGCTCGAGAAATTATTTCTCAGTGCCACAGATCAAACTCTGAAGGCATTCTCCTCAAATTAGATTTTCAAAAAGCCTACGACAACGTGAATTGGGATTTTCTTCTGGACATATTGGTCCATAGGGGGTTTGGGCCCAAATGGATTTATTGGATTAAGTCTAGCCTGCTTTCTGGCACTTCATCCATTTTCATCAATGGTTCAGAAGGTAACAAATTTAAGATCAAAAGGGGTCTTCGACAGGGCGATCCTCTTTCCTTTCTCCTTTTCGCTCTGGTTGCAGACGTGTTTAGCAAACTGTTGCGCAATGCGTGGGATGCCCACGCCATTGATGGTCTGGGGGAATCACGGTCTTTTCCCGGTGTATTAAATCTGCAATACGCGGATGATACTATCATTTTTGCGAAGCCAAACAATCACTCTCTCCGTAATCTGAAACTTCTCCTATACTTATTTGAAATGGCTTCGGGCCTTACCATCAATTTCCAGAAATCTTCTGTTCTTTGGCTGGGGGGTTCTCCCAACCGCCAGCTTGAGATTTCCAATTTTTTCAACTGTCCTATAGCGTCATTCCCTATCACGTACCTGGGAATGCCCCTCCGATGGGGCAAATTGCATAGATCCGATTGGATGCCTCTGGTGGATAAGGTGGAATCCAGACTGAATGTTTGGATAGGCAAGTTGCTCTCTAGAGGAGGCAGGCTGGTCCTTCTCAATTCGGTGCTTTCCTCTATCCCCCTATTTATGATGTCTTTTTACTTCATCCCGTCCTAGGTTATCAAGAGAATTGACCAAATCTGGAGCAATTTTTTTTTGTCTGGGTCCTCCGATTACCATCGGGGATCCCACCTAACCAATTGGACATTAGTTTGCTCTTCCAACGAAGCAGGGGGACTGGGAGTCATTAATCTCCGTAACCATAACATTGCTCTGTTGGGTAAATGGATTTGGAAATTCCTCAAAAGCGATCGTTTACCTTGGATACAAAGTATCAGGGCTAATTGCTATCCAGATGGCAATTGGTGGGTTTTTCCCAACCATGTCCATCGTTTCGCATTCCCTTTCTGGAAAAGCATTTGGAAAGCTGCCGCCGCCTTCCAATGTGGCATTGACCATGCCTGTTTTGACGGTTCCAAAATGCTATTCTGGCATGACCTATGGATAGGTAATGTAAAATTGGCCTCCTCTTTTCCGGCTCTCTACAAGTTGGCTGCCGCTCCGCACGCTACTGTAGCAGATTGTCTCAATATCATAAACTCTCATCATATTTGAACTGTCCCTTTCTCTGTCGACCTTCCCCCTCAACTATCATCCCAGTTCACTGAGCTTATGTCCTCTCTGAACAATTATGTTTGGCATCCTACGGAGGATTTCTATTGGCGATGGAACTCGGCGGGTGTTTTCTCGGTCAAATCTTTTTATCAATTTCTCAATTTTAGAGGCATCCGCTCCCCTGTCGCCGAGACCATCTGGCAGTCATGTGCCCCGCTTAAGGTCAAAATTGTGACTTGGCTGGCCCTTAACAACAGACTTCTTACGGCCGAAGTTCTTAACAATAGGAATTTGGCTTGGGGACAGAACTGCCCCCTGTGTGTCTCGTCGTTTGAGGACGCCAACCACCTTTTCGTGGGATGCATTTTGCGCGTTTGCTTTGGAAAATTTCTACACTGGCGTGGAAAATCGCCACCATTCCTAACAATTTACATTCTTGCTGGTCCAGTATTCCAACGCGCTTTAAGTATTGCCGCTCTTGGTTCCTTTCTATCCAAATCATCATCTGGATCCTTTGGATGGAAAGGAACAAAAGATTATTTAGACAGAGAGCTTCATCTTCATTCTCCATCATTGAAGAGTTTAATTTTCTTTTCACCTTTTGGTCATCTACATTAAAGCAAGAGGCTAAAAATGAGCTTCACGGCTCTAGAATTACTGATGCGACTCATTGTCTTCGAGTTTTACATGCTATATAATCTCTACTGTTCTAGTCTTTTATATATGTTCTTCTCTACTTGGTGTTCGTTCTGATTTCTGATCTTTCTCTTCACAGGAGTAAAGCGGTTATGAGTCTTTTCTTTTGTTTATTTTGGTTATCTGATGCCAGGGTTTCCCATCTAGTGGGCTTATTTTGTGCACCTGCATTAACTAGCAGTGTTTTGATCTCTCCCACTATTGGATTTGTGGCTGCTGTTGATTACCTCACCCTGGGTGTTCTCTGGGCCTTTGTTCTGCTTTCCTTCCTCTGTTGGTTTTTGAAGTTTCGGTGCCCTCACCCGAGGCAGCTTTTTTGTACAGGTTGTCGGATGCGAAGTAGTGTCGTATTTTGAAATCTTTTGTTGTTGGTTATTAGCGGTAATGCTCCGCGACGGTATCCTTATCAAATCTCCTTTGTAGTAAATTATATTGCTTACTTCTGTTCTGCTCTGGGTGGTCTTATTAACCCAGTGTTTGTTTATAGCTGCTACCGTTAATTTTCGTGGCTAGTTTATCTGTTATCTGCCGTATCAGTGCTTCTTTATATGGTTTGGTGCCTTGTTTCTATCTGGAGTTCGTTGTGGCTGGTTGTTTGTTCAAGTTGGTGACTATTGATCTCTTTTGTGGTGCCTGGGCCTATCTCGGGCTAGCCACTGATCGTAATTGATCAGCCCCCCTACTCATATTATTTTTTCTCTCTCATGGTCATCCTATTTAGTGCTTTGACCATACTATTTTTTGGTGTTGATTTGGAAGCGATCGGGATGCCTGATCCGTTTTGTCGATCCTGTTCCTGGGCGCTTAATAGAGGACCCTCGTCTGCCCCTGCTTCGGCTTCGACGATTACCCCTCGTAGTGCGGCTGTTCGTGGCTGGTGTCCGGTTCTGAATCGGCCTGTCTGCTTTTTCTGTAGCCTGTTTGTTTGGTTTATTTTTGTTTACATCTTGTAAATCGTCTACTTTTTGATGGCACATTTGTATTAACTTTTGGTGTATATAATTTATTGCATGGCTGGAGCCTTGGCTCTATCCGGTTCATCAAAAAACGATAGCAGGGTTTCCTGCTATCCTTTTGTAGTTATACATTTTGGTTAGATGATGACGTATTTGAGAATTGAGATTAACTTGTTTCATTTAATTTCACTTAATGACATGAGATTTTAACATTTCACATTAAAGAAAGTGTATATTGTTACCAAACGATGACTCCTACAAATTATGTTGTCATCACTAATTAAGATATGTAACAATGAGACGTCCCTAATAGAATGTTGATAAATTTTCCAATAAAAAAAACCTGTCAGAAAATATAAGATCTGAGTACAAAACAGAGCTAGTAATGGCCGTTAAACCAAGTTTTCCAATCTATACCACATTCGAAAAAATATTCTAAAATACGAAGAAAATATATCACGTATAATAACCGTAAAACTCATCATCACAAAAATCTAGCATTTGTGATGTTTAAGAAGCTCGAACAGGCTTATTTAATATTCCCTCCGTCCCATAATATAAGTTAGTCTAAGTTTCTAAAATATATGAGCTCCTAATTCATTCAACAAACAAGCTTATTTGTAATTCATTCATCCAGTAATACAAGTTATTCGAAGTTTCATTCATCCAACATTTTATAATAATTGGCCCATTTAAGAGCTTCAATAATTAAGAACTTTTATTATTTCTACACTAACCAAGAGTGTTCTTTAATGAATTGTTGGATGAATGAATTACAAAAGAAAGTGTTTGTAAATTTTGCAGAGATTGATGCGTGCAATATTAGTTAGAAGATTTTACAAAAAGTTATCGATTATGTAGAAAAGCATAGTTATGACTAATTGAGACTTATGAAATGGTGTAGATAAAAATCAATTTAATTAGCATGATTTAATAATAGCTTACGAATAACCCACTAATTGTGACAATCTATCAAAGACGATTTAAAATGAATTATCACTATCAATCAATTATACCTAGGGGTGGGTATCGGTCAGTATCCGATCTAATATGGACCTTCACTACCGATCCAACGAAAATCGGTTTTTTAATTTTCTCATTTGCAACCAATACGAGCCGTAATTGGATCAGTTTCCATCCAAGCCGATTAAGCTCGGTTTGGATTGAATTGGATGGTCAGTTTGGCGTACTACTTTTCACCTCCAACATCATTCACAATTTCGTTGAAATTTAAAAGATAAACTTCAATCAAACTTAAGAAATAACCTGTTATTTGTTGTTCAGATATGAATTTAAAATGAAAATTCATTAAACCACAAGTTGCTAATGAATTTTACACTAATTGTTTGAGATATGACGTTTAAATGGGTAAGATACACCGCTTTTTCACATGCATACTTCTGTAATCTTAGTTTATTCTCATAAAATGACATCAATAACCATAGTTAATTGAATTTCAGGTACAATAAAAAAAGTTTAGAAAACAATTTATTCTTGACTTGATTAAAGTAACTACTAAATGTTACATCAACTTCAGGATTCTATTAAGCTGGGTCACACTGTAAATCAAACATTTCTCAACAATATAACAAACAAGATTATGGAGAATCAAAACATAGTAGAAAAATTGCTCGGTTTGTGATATGGAATAGAGAAAGTGGCGCAATCAGGGCCCTCAGATCTCCTCAAATCCCGCTTTCCTGCGATCAACAGGTCCAGCATCAGGTTGGGCTTCAACCAGTTCAGGCCCATGGATAAACGGGTCCAACCCGGCCTGTTAGGATTTCAGACCCATTTATCCCTATCTATATATAGCAGTCCCCTTCCTCACTTTAAAAGGTAATAAACTTTTCCCCACTTGAACCCTAGCTACTGTTGCTTTCTCAGTGACTGACTAGATCGTCGGAGGGCCTGTCGCCTGGACTTCTCCCGGTGCTTCTAGGCAATGTGTAGGTACACAAGGCCTAGCCAAGCCACCATATCCGAGCCGAGCTACTTCATCCAACCCAGGCTACTAGATTCGAGTGAAGCACCCGACCTATACCTCTCCCTTGCTACTCCCGAGCCGGTCCTACAACTTAGGATCGGATCGATGCCAATACCACAGCTTCTGTAGCGCCCCGAATTTCCAATATAATATCTCAAAAATACATGGCACAATTCTTAGCATCAACCTCAATTGTAATAGTAAACATAGCCAAAACACATATAAAATTTTTAACTTTTATTACATCAATTCTTTACAAAATACAGCAGAAAAACAAACACCTTAAATTATAATCCTTTCTTTTACAACACTTCTTTTACAATTTACATAAGCCACATTATCATTCAATCACATGTATCCAAATTTCAATGCTATAAGCACCTACCTGTAAAACATGAGGCTAGAGATAACTCTAACCCCCAAAACTACAGGGGTCAGCCATAACAGTGTGAGTGACATAAAAAGAAATACAACATAAATAAAACATGAAGAATAAAGTTATGGTCAACACGTAGCCACAATAGTAATGAATGGAATATGAAAAAGTAATAAATAAAACATGAAAACATCGAGTGAAACTAGACTAAGTGTTAAGTGTAGGAAAATAGAAAACGACATGCATAAAACCAAGTCAAGAAAACACAAATGCTATATGATATGGGATAAGTGACGTTGCCTCATCTGGACCCTCAGATCTCCTCATATTTTGCTCCCCTGCGATCATCAGATCCAACAAGCTTCAGTCAACTCATGCCCACTGGCTAACGGGTCCAACCCGGCCCACCAAGACCAGAGACCCGTTAGCCCCTGCCTATAAATACCAGACCCCCTCCTTCATTCAATGGTAATCAATCTTTCCCCACCTGAACCCAGGTTACTGTTGCTTTCAAAGTGACTGACTAGATCGTCAGAGGGTCTGTCGCCGGGACTTCTCCTGGTGTTTCTAGGTAGAGTGCAGGTACAGAAGATCTGAGCCGAGCAACTTCATCCGAGCCGAGCTACTCGATCCGAGCCGAACACCCGACCTCTACCTCTCTGCTGCTACTCCCAAGCCGGTCCTACTCCCCGGGATCGGACCGACGCCGGTACCACAATTTCCATTTCACAAATTACAAGAACTCATACCTACTGCCCCCACACCCCAAGGCGATGTTTGTAAGAAATTAGGTACGGTCGCCCGTCCGAGCCCAGCCAGGGACGTCATCCCAAGTCCGAGCCACCCCCGAGCTTTTACAACAAGCAGGGGGCTCGACGCTCGGCAGTGACCTCGAGCCATCCCCTAGCTTTTACAGCAAGCTTAGGGACTTGACGTTCGGTGGTGATTCCGAGCCACCCCAGAGTTTTTACAATAAGCAGGGGGGCTCGACGCTCGGTACTGACCTCGAGCCTCCCCATGGCTTTCTCACAAGCAGGGGGCTCGATGCTCGGTAGTGACCTCGAGCCCCCCCATGGCTTTCTCACAATCATGGGGGGGCTCGACGCTCGGCAATGACCTCGAGCCACCCCATGGCTTTCTCACTAGCATGGGGGGCTCGACGCTCGGCAGTGACCTCGAGCCACCCCATGGCTTTCTCAAAAGCATGGGGGCTCGACGCTCGGCAGTGACCTAGAGCCACCCCATGGATTTCTCACAAGCATAGGGGCTCGACTCTCGGCAATGGCTTCGAGCCATCCCATAGCCTAGGCATCCGAGCACATAGGGCTCAACACTCAACGGTAACCTCGAGCCACCCCTTTTTGCTCGCTACGAGCTTCGGTGCTCGACGCCCAGCAGTAAGCCTCGGCATCCGAGTGCATAGGGCTCGACGCCCGGCGGTAACCTCGAGCCACCCCCTAGCTCACTATGAGCTTCGGTGCTCGACGCTCGGCAGAAAAACCCCGGCATCCGAGCACATAGGGGCTCAAAGCTAGACGTTCGGCTTCCGACCATTGGTCCCCGGCCCTCAATGCCTCTTCCTTCAGAGGATTTCCTTCATCCTCCCTCACTTACCACTCCAAGAAGCTACGAGTCACACTCTCCAGTCGCACCGCTCCACTCTTCCGATAGGGATAGACTACTCCTATACGGCTGGCTCACGCCGCCCTCCAGGAGTGGGGGGCTCCTGATATGGGATAAGTGATGTGGCCCCATCTGGGCCCTCAGATCTCCTCAGATTCTGCTCCCCTGTGATCATCAGATCCAACAGGCTTCATTCAACTCAGGCCCACTAGCTAACGGGTCCAACCCAGCCTACCAAGACCAGAGACCCGTTAGCCCCTGCCTATAAATACCGGACCCCCCTCCTTCATTCAAAGGTAATCAATCTTTTCCCACTTGAACCCTAGTTATTATTGCTTTCTCAGTGACTCATCCCGGTGTTTCTAGGCAGAGTGCAGGTACAGAAGATCTGAGTCGAGCAACTCCATCCGAGCCGAGCTACTCCATCTGAGCCGAACACCCGGCCTCTACCTCTCTGCTGCTACTCTCGAGCCGGTCCTACTTCCCGGGATCGGACCGACGCCAGTACCACAGTTTCCATTTCACAAATTACAAGAACTCACACCTGTTGTCCCCACACCCCAAAAACGAACAGCATCACTATATGATGACTCTCTAATGCATACTTGTCAGATTCTATGCATTCCATACTACATAGGTTCGGTGCAAGCGCTTATTGTTCTCCACTTTATAGGGTTAAATCCCTCATTATGCAACTAATCCTACTACGACGACGGAAACAAGATCCAGAATACTCTGTGAATAGGCATCACAACCCTCGACGCACAAGCATCATGTAAGAATAGCTTAAAAACTGGAAAATCACCTCCTTGTCGTGTACCCCACGAATAGGCTTGCGAGGCCCTCGACATGTAGATACACAAGGTACATTCCGTGAATTGGCCCGTCGAACCTCAACACGCGAATCCACCCTGCATGCTCCGTAAATAGGCCTGCAGACCCTCGACACGCGAGCATACAAATGTCCTCTTGAGCTTATACAGCAAGCTTGGGGACTTGATGCTCGGTGGTGATTCCGAGTCACCCCAGAGCTTTTTTACAACAAGCATAAGGGCTCAACGCTCGACAGTGACCTCGAGCCACCCCCTACATTTTACAACAAGCTTGGGAACTCGACACTCGGTGATGATTTCGAACCACCCCAGAGCTTTTACAGCAAGCTTAGGGACTAGACGCTTGGTGGTGATTCAAAGCCACCCCGAGCTTTTTTTTGACAGTGTGTAAGGGCTCGACGCTCGGCAGTGACCTCTAGCCATTCCCTAGCTTTTACAGCAAGCTTGGGGACTCAACACTCTGTTGTGATTCCGAGCCACCCCAGAGCTTATACAGCAAGCTTGGGGACTCGACGCTCAGTGCTGATTCTGAGTCCCACCTTAGCTTTCTTAACAAGCACGGGGGCTCGATGCTCGGCAGTGACCTCGAGCCATCCCCTAGATTTTACAGCAAGCTTGGGGTCTCGAAGCTCGGTGGTCATTTCAAGCCACCCCTGAGCTTATACAGCAAGTTTGGGGACTCGACGCTCGGTGGTGATTCCGAGCTAACCCCGAGCTTTTACAGCAAGCAGGGGGGCTCGACGCTCGGCAGTGACCTCGAGCCATCCCCTAGCTTTTACAGCAAGCTTGGGGACTCGACGTTCGGCGGTGATTCTGAGCCACCCATAGCTTTTACAACAAGCAAAGGGGCTCGACGCTCGGCAGTGACCTCGAGCCACCCCATGGCTTTCTTACAAGTAAGGGGCTCAACGCTCGGTAGTGACCTCGAGCCAACCCCCAGCTTTCTCACTAGCGTGGGGGGCTCGACGCTCGGCATTGACCTCGAGCCACCCCATGGCTTTCTCATAATTATGGGGGGGCTCGACGCTCGACAATGACTTCGAGCTACCCCATGGCTTTCTCACTATCATGGGGGGCTCGATGCTCGGAGTGAACTCGAGCCACCCCATGGCTTTCTCACAAGCATGGGGGCACGACTTTCGGCAGTGGCCTCGAGCCATTCCATAGCCTAGGCATCCGAGCACATAAGGCTCGACACTCGACGGTAACCTCGAGCCACCCCCTTTTGCTTGCTACGAGCTTCGGTGCTCGACACATGGCTGTAAGCCTCGGCATCCGAGCACATAGGGCTTGGCGCTCGACGGTAACCTCGAGCCACCCCCTAGCTCACTACGAGCTTCGGTGCTCGACGCTCGGCAGAAAGACCTCGGCATCCGAATGCATAGGGGCTCAACGCTAGATGTTCGGCACCTGACCATCGGTCCCCGGCCCTCAACGCCTCTTCCTTCAGAGGATCTCCTTCGTCCTACCCCACTTACCACTCCAAGAAGCTACGAGTCACACTCTCCAGTCGCACTGCTCCACTCTTCCGACAGGGACAGACTACTCCTACATGGCTGGCCCATGCCGCCCTCCAGAAGTGGGGGGCTCTTGATATGGAATAAGTGGTGTGGCCCCATTTGGGCCCTCAGTTCTCCTCAGATTCTGCTCCCCTGCGATCATCAGATCCAACAGGCTTCAGTCAACTCAGGCCCACTAGCTAACGAGTCCAACCTAGCCAACCAAGACCAGAGACCCGTTAGCCCTTGCCTATAAATACCAGACCCCCTCCTTCATTCAAAGGTAATCAAACTTTCCCCACCAGAACCCTAGTTATTGTTGCTTTCTCAGTGACTGACTAGATCGTCAGAGGGCCTATCGCCGGGACTTCTCCCGGTGTTTCTAGGCAGAGTGCAGGTACAGAAGATCTGAGCCGAGTAACTCTATCCGCTGAGCTACTCGATCCGAGCCGAACACCCAGCCTCTACATCTCTGCTGCTACTCCCGAGCCGGTCCTACTTCCTGGGATCGGACCGACGCCAGTACCACAATTTCCATTTCACAAATTACAAGAACACACCCTTGCTGCCCCCACACCCCAAAAACAAATAGCATCACTATATAATAACTCTCTAATGCATACTTGTCGGATTCTATGCATTCTATACTACATAGGTCCGGTGCAAGCACTTATCGTTCTCCATTTTATACGGTTAAATTTCTCGTTATGCAACTAATCCTACTACGGTGAAGGAAACAAGATCCAGAATACTCTGCGAATAGGCACCACAACCCTCGATGCGCAAGAATCATGTAAGAATAGCTCAAAAACCAGAGAATCACCTCCCTGCCGTGTACCCCATGAATAAGCTTGTGAGGATCTTGACGTGCAGATATACGTGGTATATTTCGTGAATAGGCCCGCCGACCCTTAACACGCGAATACACCCTGCATGCTCCGTGAATAGGCCTGCAGATCCTCGACACGCGAACATACGAATGTCCTCTCGAGACAGAACAACACAATCCTGGAACGCATCCATTGGACTGAAAACCCCAAGAGCATATACATAGGTTTCCTAAGTTCCATCACATCTCCACTAGTACCTGTCCTTAGGTTGATTATTATTAAAGACACAATTCCCCTCTCTAGAGTTAGTGTATCCTGCCGGACTTAATTCCACAAAACAACCCCAACGACCCTAACTAGTAAAAATCCATAAAATCTCATCTGCCGATTCACGGACTCCCACTCAACTCTTAGAGATTCACAAAAAGAATATCAACACCAAAACTTCCAATAAAACTCTTAATATCATCATTAAAATGTTTATATCAATGAAACTTCTTTAATCAATCAAAAATCCAAATTTATTTAATATACTCGCAAAATTTCAGAATTGAAATAAAATATTAAATCCATTAAATAATTGGAAATCATATTTTGAAATCATAGAATACCACAAAACATTAATTACTTCAAAGAAAACATATATATTTTACTATATGAAGTTATAGAAATACAAGTTTAAATTCTATTATAAACAAAATACATCTCTTTGTAAAATACTGTAATCTGTAGAAAAACATCATCTAAAATAGTAAATTAATAATCCATAATATCGAAGAACCAATCATTTAAAGAAAACATCAGAAAACTCAAGAAACCTATCAGCCAGAGCAATGACAGTCGACTGTCGAAAATGGCCAGTCGACTGTCTTGCGAAAATTCGAAACTCAAGAAAACCCATCAGCCAGAACAATGATAGTCGACTGTTGAAAATGGCCGGTCGACTGTCCTGCGATAATCCGAAACTCAAGAACTGATAGTCGACTGCCGACTTCAGTTCAAAAGCAAAGCAGTCGACTGTAAATTCCATCAGACTGCAGTTTTGAAATTTCGTGCATGTTTTACTGATACATGCATAGTTCTTTGTAAAATCTTAAATTTGAAAAACCAATTTTCTGAGATGCTAAAATATGACTTGTACATCATATATGGGTTTATAAAATACAGCAAAATCACATTAAGATCATGCAAGAGCAAATTTGGTTAAAATCTTCAAAACAGTGCATATATAGATGTAGGTGTGCATCTGAGTATAACTGCATCAGTTAGAGCCTCAAAATTTCATCAGTTAAAGTCAGTAAAATGTTCAAACAATCTCAGTATAAAAAATAATCAAGATTCAAATCAAAACTTCACAAAATACATAATATCTCCAAAATAGTGAAAGGGTGTTCATATGCATATATAGGTATATAAGTGTATGAGTGCATATTTGTATCAGTAAACATCATGAATTCATGGTATGTATGTAATATAATGTTCTCAATTCAACTCAGTATCAAACAACTCAGAAATCCATCGAAACTTCACAAATTTACAAAAATCAAATTTTTGGCCAAACTCCATCAGACCCGAAATCTGATTATCCAAATCCAACTTCAAAACTTGATCTTTTTAATTCAATAACCCTTCTTATAATTCATTTAACTCATATAAAATCACCCACAATAGTTTACTCATGAATATAAGTAATTATAACGATCATTCATCAAGTTTCTACTCAACGAAACCCCCAAACAGAACATATGCACTATATACACAGTATGAATCCACTTTTGTTCACTTTTATACAATATCATCATGTAACTCATTATAATAAAATCAAAACAACAAGTATATGAATGAGAATAACCTACTCATGATATCTATTGAGTTCTTTAACAATCTCAATTCATCTATATGAAGTTTTAACCATCAAAGAATAGGTTTCATGAAAAGATTCAAGCTTTAGTTCATATACCCATCAATTTTCATTATATCAACATACAATCCCTAACATACTTTCTAATCAATAAATCATCACATACAATATGCTTAGAACAAAAGAAATCAAACATATGCCACTCGCCTTATTGAAGAATCAATCGAAGAATAATAAATAGAATAAGAAAACCATTCCTTTCGCAAGAAAGCCATGATACTCGTTTGAAACTCTAAGAAAATAGTAATAAAGAAATTCCTTTGTGTAGTGCAGCAAAGAGATGGCTGCACCTCACTTTATATTGGCCGGATATAGGGTTTTTAGGGTTTGTAAATAGATTTGCAAAGTATATCTTTTAAATATATTCTTACATATATAAATCCTTATACTTGGAAATTAGATAAAACCAATTCAATTTTGTATTTAAAAACAAAACCAACACTCAAGATCTGGCCGGCACTGTTGTAACACTCAAATTAACGAAATTGTACTTTTTGCCCAATAAGTGGCAATTTTGCAAAAATACCCCTTTATCAAAACTTGCAAAATGAATCAAATTTATTTTTTTTTAAAAGTAAACTCTTTGCCTCTGAGTTGACTAGGCATCATGCTCAGCCCAAAAATCGAAAAATCTGGAGTTTTCACTCCAAGTGGTAATTTTGCACAAAAGTTTCTCTTTCTGTAATATTTGCAAATAGTTCAAATAATTATCAGAAAAATCCAGAAAATTCATAAATAATATATAATAATAACTAATGGGTTTTCTCAAAATAATTTATGACTTTGAACTTCTCAAGAAAGTATTTGCACGTGTTTTGCACGTATAAACAGATAAATTTCAGAAAAATATTAATTAAATCACCAAAAATCATTTTAATTCACTTATTAATCTTAAAAACATTATTTAAAAATCTGAGGTATTACAGCTTCCTCTTCACAAATTACAAGAACTCACATCTGCTGCTCACACACCCCAAAAACAAAAAGCATCAGGTTGGCGCCGTCTATAGGAAGCTCAGGTATTGTCGCCAGTCTGAGCCAAGCCAGGGATGTCACCTCAAGTCCGAGCTCGTCCATGGCTCCCAAAGCAAGAAGTTCCGTCACCTCGGCACGACATCCGGACCCTGCACATCACAGTAGCACGCACGCCCAGGATTCCAACCAACCACGGGTCAACGACGCAGCCGGACACGGGTCGGGTGCTTCTCACTTGAACGCAACTAATTTGCGATGAGTCATCTTGAATCGGCAGGCCAGTCGGACAAGGGAGGTGCTGCTTCCAACTCGGTCTCGAACCATCACAGACGGCCATCCCTAGAGCGCGATCCAGGACACAGCCATTCGCCCCGTGGACCTCCGCCCCTGCAAAACCCGGTGGGGGGAAGCCCCAGTCATGAGGGCCAAATTCCAATACTTTCGGAACGAGGTTTTCCAAGCAATTCGAGGTGGCCATGGAACCGAGGTCCGCAACAACTCCAACCCCCAGTCAGGAGCAAGGGGCGGCGAGTCCTACGGATCGGCCTGTCCCATGGAACAAGAGGATGCTGTCCTCCAGTGCTTACGGGAGATGGAGAACCGCCTCGCCCATCTCGGCGAGGGCGGGACAATGCCGGATCATGGTCATCGGCCGACCCGACCCCATTCTCCCCCCAAATCTTGGAAGCCGAGATCCCCCGGAATTTCAGGCCTCCCCAATTCGAGACATAAAATGGCGAGGGTGATCCCTCTGATCACATGGAGGGGTTTAAAACCCTCATAATGATTCACAGTGCTGCGGATCCCCTCGTGTAACATCCTGAATTTTCATTTATAATTAAATATAAGTTTTGTTTGATTTCACGTATTTTGCACGTACAAATTTATATACATTTACCCTTAAAAAAGTATTTACTTTTATGTCATGAACAAGTATTTTATTTCTTCTCTTTTAAAAAAGCCTATTAGTATCTATTATTTATTCTTAAAGGCCTAATTGTTTAATTCTAGCCCACACTAATTAAATTAATTAAATAAATTAAGAGCCCATGGATTTTTAGCCCACTAAAATAAGCCCATTAGTTTGTTCTCATTTAAATGAGACAACTTGTAGGGTAGACTTGTTTTTGTAACAAATAAATTAATAACACATGAACATTTAGTAACTAGGTATGCATGGAGAGACACGTGCATTGCACATGCACGTGCAAAGGAGCATGAAGGAGTGGTCGACCTACACTCAAGAGGAGATGGGGTGTGTGGAGTAGTGGAGAGTTGGTTAATTGATGGTGGGTAGTTCTTCTAACTCCTTAGTACATCCTAGCCCTTCATCTAAATGCATCTCCTCCCTTCATTTAGCCTTGAGTAGTGTATAAATACCCCCCCCCCCCCCCCCCCCCCCCCCCCCGCCCCCCAAGCCATTCATCTCTTTGCACCATTAGAAATTTGTAAAGAGTGAGAAAAAAAAGAAAGAGTTGTAGAAATTTGTGTGTGAGAAAATATTGAGAGTTGTGCATTTTGTGTGTTCCCTTTCACCTTGGAGGCCGGCCAACAATGAAGAAGAGGAGGGAGCTCGGGTTTGCTTAGTTCAAGGAGGAAAAGGCTCACAACTAGGAGAGAATCGTGTTCTCAAGGAGTTTCTCTAGGAGTCCTCTTTGTTTCTTCAATTAAGGTGGGTGATTTCTCTACTTCTAATGTAGATACCATGCTAGGAATTGAATTGATGAATATGCTAAGAGAAACTAGTTAAAATTGGTCATATGATTGTTAAAAAGAGACTAATTAGAAATGAGAAGAATTCTTGATAAATTAGATGATAAATTAGTAGAATTGTGATTATTAAAATAGAAATTGTCATGTTGCCATAGAATGTGTATTTTATGAACCATGCTAGATTAAGAAAATTTTCTTGTGAATGACTAGTTGGTTAATTGAACTATTGATATGTGTTATTTTAATTAGTGCAACATTAATGTGATAAAAAAAAATATGTTCTAGAATTTTTGTAGAAATAAATGAAAGTAAGAAAACATCTTTTTGTGATAATTGTATTGCCAAATTGTGAAGAAATTATTGTTGCTTTTCAAAGTCGAAAATGTATACTTAGAATATAAATTGGGAAGAGAATTCACTTTTAATGTCAAAATAATAATTTTTAAGTTACTGCTATGCTGCAAATTTCTAAGATTGAGAATCTGAAAATTTTTTATGATACAAAAATAGAGGAGAAGAAAATTAAAAGAGATTTAGAATTGTGAAAATGTGTTAATAAACAGCGAGCATATCACATCGGCTAGTCACTCAGACCTTAGTGGTCAGTGGGTGCGCTTTAGTACTGTTACTGTAGCTGAGCGGTGACTTAGTCTTGGGTTCTAGTCTCTCAAGATACTCTGTTTTTTCTAAGTTTTGATTTTTACTCAAATCCGAAAGCCTAAACTTAAATATAAATTAAGTTCCTTATATAACAGTTAGTCACTTAAAGACCTTCTGGTCTTTGGGGGCGATCTAAGGCGGTCATTGTTCATGAGCGGGGGGTTTCGGCCTGGGTTCGAATCCGGCTGTTGCCACTATTTTTAAATTTTTTGATTTTTTTTATTATTTTTGATTCTTTTGAGAAATTTCAAGTGTTTAAAAATTGAGAAAAATTATTAAAATTCTTTAAAAAATACCTAGATATCATGAAAATTTATTTCTACAATATTCGACTTGTTAAATGAGAATTAAAGGCAATTTTGAGAAAAAGAACTTGATAAAAATTTATTAGAGTATAATCTTGATTAATTAAAGAAAACAAATATTTTTCTTTTGAAAGAATTCTTGGTGTAGAGTTCTAAAATGAGATTTTGATATGGGAAAATTGAGTAAGATTAAATATGAGATTGTTTAAAATTATGTAAAATGTGCATGGAAAATAAAGTAACAGAAACATGATGAAAGGTGGAATTTGTGAATATGTGAAATCTCATTTTGATGAACATGAAACAAGTTTGACACTAGAGTTTAGCTAAGTCCCCTCATCGGCATAAATGAAAATTTTGAATGAGAAATGTGATGATAAAAGACCAAGTTTGGGTTGTGATTAACAGTTGATGTTTAAGACCGATGTAGAGGTAGCACTAGTTCTAGAGTATTAATTTTATTCATGATTCAATTATCTAAGGATTAGACACATAGAGAAGATGTGATGAAGTAAGAGAAAAACACGAGAATGATGGCCTCGGAACTACGGTATGAGAGTGTTCACAGGCTGTCTACATGATGCATCATGTCATGACGTGAATACATCTTCAGAATTATCGGGACTGTGGAGACGCTTGTGGAATGTTTGGTGAATACGTAGTGTCATAGTCCTATGACGGAGGCGAATTATCCATAGGCTGTCTATATGATGCGTCATGTCATGACGTGGAATTCCCGTGGAATTCCCCTCTAGGCTGTCTGGACATGGGCTCGTAATTCATAGAACATCTAGGATACTTACCGTAGTTACCGTAGTAGTTTAAGTCATAGCGAGGGATCTAGCAGTACAAGATGAAGAACGATTAAGGACTTGTCCTCAGACCTATGTAGTATGGGATGCATAGAATCCGAACAAGTGTGCATTAGTGTCATATAATGTAAATAATTGCATTAAGGACTAAGTGCACATTCACACACGACATCAATAGGATAGTCCCCCTTAGCTTTGTTTGTGAAAAGTGTGTGCTTTCTAAGTAAGAGAAATTGATGTATTATATTTTAACGTCAGTTGTATGCAACTGACGTGCCCACGGTTTCTATGCAGGATAAAGTGATTGACAAGACTAAAGATTGAATACTGCTTAAAGAAATGTTCAAATTATTGTTTAATTCATGTATCATGTTGTAATTTACAATTCTGCTGCGTTGACGTAATCACTGTTGTATAAAAGTTTTTAATTCCTTGTAAAATTGTACAAAGTGAAGTGTAAAGATCCTGTGGAACTTCGAATTCAGTCTTATTTGGAATTTGGGGTGTTACACCTCCTATGCCGCACCTTCCCTGCTACCCTACGTGTTCCGGCTCGGGAATGGTTCTCAATGCTCACCCCCTGCTCAGTCTTCTCGTTCGACCAGTTGGAAGCAAACTTTCTAGCCCACTTCGTGACCAGAAAAGGTCGAGAAGACGAGCGCGTCCCTTCTGGACCTCAGGTAGAGGGAAGGGGAGTCTGTAATGCCCCGAATTCCAAATAAGGCTGAATTCGAGATTTCACAGGATCTTTACTTCACTTCGTACAATTTTACAAGGAAATTTAAAACTTTTTCAACAACATCAGAGTTCAATACAATTTGGTTTTACACAGCGAAAGAATAAAAGATTACAACATTTGAAAACAAATATAACTTGTACAACTTCATCAAATAATTCATCGATTTCATCATAACATCTTCATAGCAAAGTCCATTACCTGCATATCAACCTGTGGGCACATCAGTCACTTACAACTGACGAAAGTGTTATACTCGGCTATCCTCTCTATGCCGTATATATAACGATCTCATTATTTTAACAAAAATCACAAGAGATTTGAATGAACAAAAAAAGTGCTAATTTGTGACTACGCTATACATGAAGTGTATGACATGCCTTAATGCCTAATGCACACATTTTAAACTAGGATGACACTAATGCACACTTGTTCGGATTCTATGCATCCCATACCACATAAGTCCGAGGGCAAGCGCCTACGTACTCTGCAATAAAGGGCTCGATCCCTCGCCATGATAACTACCCAGTAATAAGATAAGGTTCAGATCATTCCATGAATTTGAATCACAGCCCCGTAGTCCACCGCTGACTGTTATAACAGATCCCACATTGTGCGAATCATCCGGCAAGTGACCCTCTAGCCCCGGTATACGTATATACATGGGAGTATGGCAAAAACTATCCGCCCGACTACTCAAGATCTCGGAGTCCACCGCTGACCCGTCCTCATAGTCCCGGTATAACCCCTGTTTTCCCCAAATCCGTATTTTCAGTGTATTTCTCTGTATTTAAAATTTTTTTAAATTAGTTTTTTCGCTTTCAAATTCTTTTGTCAAAATGTATTCTTGGATCTCCTATTAAAAATCTGTTTTCGATCTATAATTTATTTGCAACTATTTTCTATGATTTTTTTTATATTATAATAAAAATTCTTATTTTTGTTACTATTACTCTTATTATTATTATTGTTATTAGTATTATTGTTATTATTGTTATTTTTGACTAGTTATTAAAAATCCATTTTATCTACAAATTGTATAAATTATATTTTGTAATGCAAATTACATTTTATTAGAGAAAATATTTTTATTTGTTATTTTATTGAATTTATATACCCATTTTTTCTTATTGGATTTTTGTTTCTATATATTTTCAGTTTTTTATTTTATCATCTTTTTATTTGAATTCTTGATCCCGTGGTCTCTTTTGTTCGTCTCCATTTTATCGAGCCATTATTTGTGATCCTCTTTATTTTATTTATTCGTGTCCTATTTTATTTTCCTACTTTTTGTGCCGTCTCATTTTTTTTAGTATACCTATTCACTTAATCACATATCCATTACTACCTAATATTAAATCCTACTTATTATACAACCCACCCACTTCAGATCCTGTTTATTAAACTATATACCCATACCTATTAATTAATCCTATTCAGTAAACTCCAAACCATTCCTAACCATTATCAATCCTAATTGTTATTAACCATCTGTATATTATCCTAATCATGCGCCAATACCTAACCCGAGCCCCTATCCTACCGCAGCCCATATACCCAAGAGCAACCTGACCCACTTCTTTATTTTACCTGGTAGTCGTCAGTTGTACACCCTTCCCTTCTTCAAACCCTAATACTTATATATCCTATATATATTACATCCGCATGCTGCATCTTGTTTCCCAAACCATTGCACCTATTCCGTGCTTCATCTCTCCCGTTTTCTCTCCATCCGCCGTCTCATGCTCTCTTGCTCTTGGAGTTTTCTTGCACGTGTATATCGTTCGTGAGTTCGTGGATTTTCGTTCGTGGGTCTTGCTCCTACTTTTGAGTTCGTCATTCTTTATTCCGATTTAAGGCAAGTAACTTGTACTCCAATTCATTTGTTTGATACAAGTCAAAAAGCTCACCTATAGTGTAGTTGGGTCTAGAGACGACTCTTTTTGTGTTTTGCTTGATGAGTTTTGTCTCTATTATGAAAATTTGACCATAGACGACTCACGACACAAATTTTGACATGAATTAACTTAGGTTTTACCCGTTCTTGAATTTTGATCATGCATGTGAGATTTTTGTGAGAATTCGTGATTTGGTTGAAACCAATGTGAAATACCTGGTGTGGATATGTTAGTTACCCTAATTCATGATGTTTAGACACTTGGTAGACTTGATTTCATGTTTGTGCGTGTTTGGACTAATTTTCTTGATTCTATGTTAATCTTGTTTTTAGGGGAAAAATCTGTAGTTTGTCGCTGTTCTTTTTTGTTTGCTGTTTTGGACTATTTTAAAGTCAGTTTCTTAATTTCGGTATAAAACATGAGTTTTAGAGAATTTCGTCTATTTTCAAACCCCTCTGACCTTGCTTGATTTTGTTTTCATATGAGTGAGTTATGACTGTTTTACTACAGAGGTGTCGATCTTTTCCAGATTCTGTTTTTCGGTAATTTTGATGACAAATTATTTTAAAGAACTATGCTACATATATTATTTTGTTCCAAAACTTTGGTCAGTATTTCTTTATCTAGTTAGGGATTACCCAGAATTTTAGTGAATTCTATTGATGAGTTTTATGTGATGTTTCATGCTCGTTTATGAAAACTATACTAGCTGTATTTTGCTTTCTATTCTGTAAAGAACCTTATTTTCACTATGATTCCTTTTACAGTATGAAAAATGTTTGTGAAATATGAAAGTTAGTTTGTTTTATCTATTTTCACCTCCCTTTGGCGGATTTGTATTTCGTTTCACTTCTTACGAGATATTTCAGTTTTCGTACAGCAGTATTGGGAAATCCAGATTTTTCCAAAGTATCGTTTCTCGATGTTTTCTTATTTCTGATGGCTGAACTAATTTTACTTGAATATTATGAAACTTTATATTTTAATTTTAGACATATAGGGGAATACCCCAGATTTTTTCTGGATTTATTTGAGAGGTTTTGATGCTATTTTTCTGACTGAGAACTCGTTTTACTGATTTCTGGCTGAACGTGTTTTCTGTTTTCAAATCTGTTTTGAGTTACGATGTTGTGAATTACTATACAACTTATTTATATTCTCTGGATTCGGGTGGAAGTCTATTTTCCAGATCCTTCGACGGATCCAGATTTGCATGTTTGTAGTAGCGGGAATCACTGTTTTTGTACAAAACTATCTTGTTGTCCTGAACTAGAAAACTAGTTGTTTTACCCTATTATGTGTTATCTTGTACCTGTACTTGTTTGTCTTGCACCCTGAACCTGATACATGTTTACACCCTGTTATCCTTGCTCTGTTTTCCGACACATACTTGCATGCCTGATTATGATAATAAATAACCAAGCCGGGGTTAATGGGAAAGATCTAGTAATGGATAATTCAGATGTACTCGGAAGGGGGCCCGTATTTCCCATATTTAGAATTTGGTATATGATTCGTGATATGGCTAAAAATGGGGTTAAATCGGAACCGTCCAAATTGGGCACGAATCTCGAAGCTCGGGGGTAAAAAGGTAATTTCACATACAAGCGGGTCCAAAACGGGTTCTGAATCTCCTTCTCACAGATCCAATAACCCACCAATGGGTCCGCTCCAATTGGGCACGGGTCCCGACCGAAGCGAGCCCAGACTAGCAAGAGACAAATCAGGGCCACTGATTTGACCCAATCAACGGGCCTGATTTGCTCTCACCGGGAATCAAGGGGTCAGTTTCCTAAACAGACTGAGGATTTTACTCCCGGCTGTTACACAGGAAATCAGGCCCTTAAACAACTCCCCTGGCGACTATAAATACGACCCCTCCTATCTCTGTTACAGGTTAATCACTTTTTCACCACTTTTAAGCTCTTTCTTAATCTCTTCTGATTACTGACAAGAACGTCGGAGGGTGCGTCGCCGGAATCAACCCCGGTGTCTCGCACTTCCTTGCAGGTTGTGCCAGGAGCAAGAAGGCTTGAGTCAACTGTTCAGGTTGTTCTCGGACTCACAAATTCTATCTGTTTACCCCCACACCGAAATCAGCGGTAACAGATTGGCGCCGTCTGTGGAAAACAACCACACGAACAGCCTCAGCCCCTTCTCTGTTGTCCTCTCCAACCATGCCTCCAAAGAAGGTCAGATCCCGAGGGTCAAACCGTGGAGCTAATCCCGCCGACCCTACAGAGGAAGCCCCCTTCAATCCTATTCCTCAGCCCGACCTTCCTCCTCCGGCCCAGCAGGGCCAACCTCCTCTTCCCAAGCAGCAACCCAACAATGGCCCTTCCGGCCATAACGGTCGGAAGCAGAAGCAGCCCCTCAACCCGGACCATGTCTCGGTCCATAATGGGTCCTCGGACTCGATGGCTTCTCATCATCCCGACCTCCGCAACACGCTCCTGAACCGCCAGAAGGACGACGACCTCCGCACCCACCTTGACGAGAGGCGGGCCCGAGAGGGAGCCTCCCGCCAGCGTCAGGGTGAGCGGTCTCCTCGTCGCCGAGACGGTAGGAGGTCCCCGGACCGCAGGGGCCGGGCAATGTCTCCCGAACGCAGGAGGAGGAGGCCGCATTCCCCCGCGGATCGGCATCCTCGGAGGAACAATGATGCACCGATCACTCGTGCCGAGTTCCTGCAATTTCAGGACACTGTGCTACAGGCCCTCAACCTTCGGCAGAACGTCCAAAATGCTTAGAGGGCTCCGACGCCCCCGAGGGACCCCAGTCCTCGCCGCCGAACCCGAAGTCCTTCCCCGGCTCCCAGCCGCCAGCGGCAGCAATACAGTCCTCGCCGATCCCAGGACTATCGGCGCCGTAGTCCGCGCTCCCCCTCCTATGAAGAGGAGTCCGGGGGGTCATACAATTACCAGCGGAGGGACGACGCCCTCATCTGCCGTCTCCATGAGGTGGAAAGGCGTATCAGCCGCATGGACAGGGAGGAGGAATCCCGAGCAGGAACCGTCCGTCCCAGCCGACCCCCTTTCTCGCGGTCGATCATGGAGGCCCACATACCGAGGGGTTTCAAACCTCCGCAATTTGAAACGTACTCAGGGGAATCCGACCCGGTCGATCACGTCGAAAGCTTCAAGACCCTGATGCTGATCCATCAAGCTTCCGACGCCGTGCTCTGTAGGACCTTCCCTGCCACCCTCAGGGGGTCGGCTCGGGAATGGTATTCCAGACTCACCCCCTCCTCCATCTTCTCGTTCGAGCAGTTTGAAACACTGTTCATAACTCACTTTGTGAGTAGCAGGCGAGCCGAGAAGACAAGTCTCTCCCTGCTGAATCTGCGGCAGGAAAGGAAAGAGAAGCTGCGGGACTATGTGAAGAGATTCACCGCAGAGGTCAGGTCTATCGCCTCCTTAGACCAGTCAGTGGCGACCGTGGCATTCCAGTCGAACGTTCTCAATGCCAACCTCCGATCGTCTCTAGCCAAGAAGCCCCCACATGACTTCGCCGACCTCCTCCTGAGGTGCGAGAAGTATATCCGAGTCGAGGAGGCCGAAGCCCTTCCGAGCTTCGGGGGGCCCTCCTCAGGGTCGAAGAGGAAGGCGACGGGGGAAGAGGGGTCCAAGAAAGCTCAGAAGGACAATGGCGGTCAGCGTTGCCCTCCCCCCAGGTTCGAGAAGTTCACTCCCCTCACCACTAACGTCTCTACCATCCTAATGGAAGTGGAGAAGGAGGGGGTCATCCCTCCAGCTCCGAGGATGCACACCCCGGCATAGAGGAGGAACAAAGATAAATGGTGCCGTTACCATCGGGACCACGGCCACGACATGAACGACTGCCGGGCTTTGAGAGATGAGATCGAAGCCCTCATCCGGAGGGGGCAGTTAGCCAAATTCGTGAAGGCTAACGATCGGGCGGACCGCAATTCTCCTCCGCCTCGGGGGGCTAACAAGCGTTCCGAACGACGCGAAGAGACACCCGAGTTCGAGGAGGAACGGATTCTGCACCTGATCCACGGAGGCCCCATGGGGGGCTCCTCTAATTCCTCCCGGAAGGCCTTCGTCCGAGAGGTCAACTCGGTTCACAGTGCTCCTCCCCCCAAAGGTCTCGGCGTCCCTGTGTCTTTCTCCGATGCCGACCTCGAAGGGGTCCGGACCCCACACTGTGATGCCTTCGTCATCGACCTCCGCATGGCCAACTTCAAGGTGCAGAGGATTTTAGTAGACAATGGGAGTTCGGTCAATATTCTCTTCCTCTCGGCCTTCCGAGGCCTGCAGCTGTCCCGGGACCGTCTCAAACCGGCCGGTTACACACTCCACGGGTTCACGGGGGTCCCGGTAACTGTCGAGGGGGTGATAACCCTAGACATAACCGCGGGAAGCGCCCCTACTACCCAGACCGAGCCGATGGACTTCATGGTCGTCGACGTCCCGGCGGCGTATAATGTCATCCTAGGCTGACCCGGCCTAGTCGCCTTGGAAGCTGTCCCCTCGGCGTACCATTTGAAAATGAAGTTCCCCACTCGGTCGGGAGTAGGGGAAGTCAGGGGAAGCCAAGAAACAGCCCGGAAGTGCTACATGACTTCCACCAGGGGACCAGTGCTCTCGCTCGAGACACTAGAAATCCCCGAGCCGAAAGCTCGGCCAACGTCCGAGCCGGCGGACGAGTTAGAAGAAGTGCTCTTCTCGGACGAGGACCCGAGCCGGAAGTTCCTCATCAGCAAGTCCTTGCCGACCGCACTGTGCTCGGACCTGATTAAATGCATCCGGGATAACCGTGACTTGTTCGCTTGGTCGGCCGCGGACATGCCCGGCATTTCCGAGGAGCTGCTCGTCCATCGCCTGAGTGTCGAACCGGGGTGCAAACCGGTTCAGCAGAAGAGGCGAAAGTTCGCTCCCGAGCGACAGCAGGCCATCAAGGAGGAGGTGGATAAACTGCTGAAGGCCAAGTTCATACAGGAGGTAAATTACCCCGAGTGGCTGTCGAATGTTGTAATGGTCAAGAAGCCAATGGCTCGTGGAGGATATGCATTGACTTCACCGACCTGAACAAGGCGTGTCCGAAGGATCCATTCCCTCTCCCGAACATCGACACCCTTATTGATGCCACCTCGGGCCATGAGCTCCTCAGCTTCATGGATGCCTTCTCGGGATACAATCAAATCCGAATGTTCCCTCCGGACATTCCGAAGACCTCCTTCGTCACCGACCAAGGCCTCTACTGTTATCGGGTCATGCCGTTCGGTTTGAAGAATGCGGGCGCCACCTACCAGCGCCTCGTCAAAAAGGTCTTCCAGAGCCAGATCGGCCGAAACATGGAGGTGTACGTTGACGACATGCTCATCAAGAGCATCCGGGGCACAGACCATGTAGCCGACCTCCAGGAGGCCTTCGGCGTGTTGAGAAGGCACAACATGCGGCTGAACCCGAACAAGTGCGCGTTCGGGGTCTCTTCGGGAATGTTCCTCGGCTTCATGGTAAGCCAACGAAAAATCGAAGCTAATCCCGAGAAGATTAAGGCCATACTAGACATGGCCCCGCCTCGGAACATCAAGGAGGTGCAGAAGCTCACTGGTCGGCTCGCTGCTATCGGTCGGTTCCTCTCGAAGTCGGGGGAAAAGTGCCTCCCCTTCTTCAAAGCACTCAGGGGGGCTAAGGGTTTTGAATGGGGCCAACCACAACAGGAATCGTTCGACCAGTTGAAGGCATACTTGGTGAACCCCCCTCTGCTCAGCAAACCGGTCCTGGGCGAGACCCTCTTCGTCTACTTGGCTGCTTCCGAGCAGACCTTGAGCGCTGTCTTGGTGAGAGAGGAGGATCGAACCCAAAGGCCTATCTACTACGTGAGCAAGGTACTTCGGGACGCCGAGCTCCGCTATCCGAAGATAGAGAAGATGGCCTACGCCCTAGTCACGGCGGCGAGGAAGCTTCGGCCATACTTTCAGTCCCACTCGATCGTCATCCTCACTGACCAACCCCTAAAACAGATCCTCTACAAGCCTGAGACCTCGGGCCAACTGATGAAGTGGTCCATAGAGCTGAGCCAGCATGACATCTCTTACCAACCTCGGACAGTAATTAAGGTGCTGGCACTCGCCGACTTCATCGTAGAGTCCACTATCCCTGAGGTCGGCCACGTCCCGAATGGACCCCCCATTTAGACAGTCTTCGTGGACGGATCCTCTTGTAATGAAGGAAGCGGCGCTGGCATCATTCTGAACGGCCCTGACAACTTCGTCCTCCAGTACGCGATCCGTATGAACTTCAAGGCCTCGAACAACGAGGCGGAGTACGAAGCACTCATTGCTGGTCTCGGACTTGCACGAAGTGCTGGGGCACAGCGCCTCCGAATCCACAGTAATTCCCAGCTCATCGTGAACCAAGTCTTGGGCGAGTACGAGGCTCGAGATGAGCAGATGGCGAAGTACCTTGCTAGGGTTCGGGACCTCGTGGGCCGGTTCGAGGAGGCGCTCATCCAGCGGGTCCCTCGTGAAGAGAACTCACAGGCCGATGCCCTCTCCAAATTGGCCTCGTCCTCCCTGCAAGGTCTCGAACAGACCGTACTGATCGAAGTCCTCTCTAAGCCGAGCATCGAAGACGAGACACCTGGCTCGGCGGAATCGTTGCCGGTCATGTTACAAGATAATTGGATGAAGCCTCTTGTGGAGTTCTTGAGGGACGGGCTCCTACCCGAAGACCCCAAGGAGGCTCGCCGAGTCAGAACCCGGGCCGAGCGGTATGTCTTGATTGAGGGCATCCTATACAAACACTCTTTCTCTCAAATAGACGACCGACCGTACCTAAGGTGCCTCTCTCCGGATCAGGCCGAATATGCCTTACAAGAGCTCCACGAAGGCATCGGAGGGGCACACTCAGGATCCAGGTCCTTGGCCCGAAAAGCTTTAAATTATGGATACTTCTGGCCGACCCTCCTTCAAGACGTCGAGCGACACGTTCGGCAATGCAGCTCTTGTCAGAGACACTCCAGCATCCGACGCCTCCCTCAGGCCAACCTCGCCTCCCTATCAAGTCCCATCCCCTTTGCAATGTGGGGGATGGATTTACTAGGGCCTTTCCCTCCGGCTCCGGGACAGTTCAGGTTCTTGGTTGTAGCCATCGACTACTTCTCGAAGTGGGTCGAGGCCGAGCCCCTCGCCACCATAACCGAGAACAAGGTGGTACAGTTCTTCTGGAAGAGCATCATTTGTAGGTTCGGCATCCCCCGCGTCCTCGTGACGGACAATGGGACTCAGTTCACTGGCGCAGCATTCCGAGCTCTATGCGACGACCTGGCCATCCAGCAGCGCTTCTCGTCCGTCTCCCACCCTCAGTCGAACGGACAGGCAGAAAATGCTAACTGGCAGATCCTCGCAGGCATCAAGAAAAGGCTAGACAAAAGTTCCAAGGGCTTATGGATCGACCAACTCCCCAACGCCCTATGGAACTACCGCACGAGCAAGCGGACCCCCACAGGCGAGTCCCCTTTCAACCTCACCTATGGGTCCGAGGCTGTGATACCTCTCGAGGTCGGAATACCTTCCCCTTGGCTCACAGCCTATGACGAAGCACAGAATGCCAGGGACCTCAGAGCAGACTTGGACCTGATAGATGAGCTGAGGGAAAGGGCGTCGATTCGGCAGCAGATGTACTGAAGAAGGGTTGAACTAGCGTACAACAAAAAGGTCCGACCCGCCAACCTTAAGAAAGGAGATTTGGTCTTGAGAAAGCTAGCCATATCCCTCCCCAGTCAGAAGAGCAAGCTGGCTCCGAACTGGGAAGGGCTGTACAGGATCACGAGGGTAGTTCGGCCCGGAACATATCGTCTTGAAGACCTAGAGGGCAGAGAGCTTCCGAGGACCTGGAATGCCGACCACCTCCTAAAATACCAAGAAAGCGCTCCGGCGCCACTCTAAGTATCATAGGATATCGAGCCATTCCAGTCCTCCGACTTGTAACCTATTTTCATAAATTGTACTATGTAAAACGGTTCGCCGTCGATTATTAATAAAGAAAGCTCTTTCGTGTTTTTGAATTTGCATCTTCTCTCCCCTCTTATCAACTGCTTGTTTAAACTGAGATTTCAACCAACGATTCAGAGTCCACGTTCGGCTCGACCTCACCTCCTCGGCTCGTCCCCGAACGAACCAGGGGTAGACTGTCATTCGGAACTGCTCTCACAATCGTTGAACTACACCGATGGTTCGGAGTCCAACACTCAGCTCGACTTTACCTCCTCGGCTCGCCTCCGAGCGAGCCAGGGGTAGATCGCCATTCGGAATTGCTCCCACAACCGTTGAACTACACCGATGGTTCGGAGTCCAACACTCGGCTCGACTTTACCTCCTCGGCTCGCCTCCGAGCGAGCCAGGGGTAGATCGCCGTTCGGAATTGCTCCCACAACCGTTGAACTACACCGATGGTTCGGAGTCCAACACTCGGCTCGACTTCACCTCCTCGGCTCGCCTCCGAGCGAGCCAGGGGTAGATCGCCGTTCGAAATTGCTCCCACAACCATTGGACTACAACGATGGACCCGGAGTCCAACACTTAGCTCCCAGTCCCCCCAAGCTTGCTTTGCGGCAAACCGGGAATGGTCCGCCCCTCTGCTCCGTCAGTGGAGGGACATCGAAGCTACGTTCGGCCACATAATCCGAGCTCTCCTACCTAATAGCCGAAGCCCGAAGCCCTACGCCTTCGGTCGGCTACCGAGCAAGTGCCTTCCCGAGCTCGCAAACGGAGAAAAGTCACTTTCTCCTCAACTTTCGCGCCTGATCTTGATCAGACAGCTCAGATCTTGCCACCTGCGGTAAACGACAAGATAACGTTTTCTTTGGAACTGAGCCGCCTCGAGATTCGTGCCTACGTTCAACGGCTCAGATCTTGCCGCCTGCGCTAAACGACAAGATAGCGCTTTCTCGGGGACAGAGCCGCCTAGGAACTCGCGCCGTACCTTGTCAGAGTCACTAAACGACAAAATACCGTACATATAGGAACCCGTTCGGTTCAACGCTCTTGCCGACGGAACTAACACGCTCGGTTCAAAGACCTCGGCACGACCAACACAGTTATAAGCAAGACAAAAGTGCAGAGCAATGAAAGATATTTTATTAAACAGCCAGGCTGTAATACGAAACACATCTTTTCCATGGTTACAAAGTGTTTGCAAACAAAATACACGCCACCGACCTACTACACTTGGCCCTCATATGGAAATATCCTCATTAGACTGTTCGGCCGACTGCTCGTCCTCCTCGGCTGGTAGCTCCCCTGCATCGTTCCGGAGCTTCGCTACCACAGTCTGCAAGTGTCGAATCTCCGAGAGCAAATCATCCCGCTCGGCTATGATCTTCGACTGGTTGTGCCGAATACACTTGACCCGAAGAGCGTTGCTGAACGCGGTTTGCGAATCCTCGTCCCCTTCTGCAGGGCTCAACTCAGCGATCCTATTCTCCAGATGTTGGATCTCCGCTTCCCGTAGGTCGAGGACGGACAAAAGGTGAGCCCGCTCACCTTCAGCTCGACGTAACTCCAGCTCGACGCTCCTAGGAATCAGAGCCGCCGTCCCAGAAGTGGCTTCGGATTCAGAGTCATCATCCGAGCCATGGAGATCAGCATATGAATCGGCCGCCTCGAGCTGAAAAAAGGGGAAAGCAAATAACAAAATTTCAATGCACTGTCGAAGTCCAACACTTCGAAATTTTCTGAAGAAACTTTCATATTTGCATTCATATATATATAGTGGCTTCACATACATCAAGACCGACTCTACTACAATGTTTTACAACAAGTCAGAGGGGATAAAAAACGACATGATCAGGGCCTCTTCGGAAGGGGAATGCTTCGGTTTAGTGAAACGCGGGGACGACGAGGCCTGCCCTCCGAGCTCGATCCTAAACCAACGAAGCGCGACCCCCCTTCGCTGCTGGCTCTAACTGCGGCACCTGCCGAGGCCCCGCTCGACGAGACGGCCGCGCTGCTCCGAGCGTCGGCTGGACTCTGCCTGGTCATAGGCGAGCGTGTCGCAAGTTCGTAAAACGTAATCCCCCTCTCGCTCTCTTCGCGAGTGCACGACATACTGCGAACGTTAGCCCTCTCCGGCACAGGCTTGAGCGACGCGATCTCTTCCTCCAGTTCAATGATTCTGTCTCTCAGAGCGTCATCCTTCACCGACTTCTTCGAACGAGAAGGCCTTGACGAGCCAGAGGCGTTGGCACCATCGGCCGCGAGCCGGCGAAAGTGGGTGACCTCGATTCCCCTATCTATCGTGATCCTTCTGAGCCTGTCGACTTCGGCCAATAACCTCTTGCGCTCGGCCGACGCCTTCTCCAGCTCGGAGGTCAGCTTCTCTTCCTCCGCCGAGCGTTCTTTCTCCACTAATTCCAAGTGCTGGACCTCAGCCAAAAGGTCGTCATTCTTCTGCTCGGCGACAGTGAGCTCTCTACGGAGCCGCTCGACTTCCCCTTCAGGACAAGGAGCTTGGGGGTACTTCCGCAGTTGCCACAGCTCGCGACAGTACCTCCGCACAGCTGCCTTCGTCTCCTCCAGCTTGCCGAGCAGGAGAAACCTATTCTGTCGACTCTGCGAGAGCTCGCCCTTCGTTTTTGCCAGCTCCTTCCGAAGGTATACAACCTCCGTGATCGGACCGAACTTCACCTGAAAAGCGGAGATAAATCCGATGGGACAATACACGGAAACATCTACAACTAGTCACACGCAAATCCGAGGCTCAACACTTGGATAAATTTTTGCCAAACAAAATATTTTCATTCAAAATCGAGGTGAAAGTTTTACACAAGCGGTGGCCAGTCCGCAGTTAGGCTTACAAAAGAAAAAAAAGACTAAAAAAGACAACCGAGTCAGGGGTCGACCTTTTTGTCGTTAGGGTCCGTCGACCCCCCGGCCTTGTCCTCGCCACCGCCCTCGCCTCCGTCCTCGCTCCCGCTCTCCTCCTCGGAGTCGTCCTCCTCCTCATCCTCAGCTTCGGTCTCCCCTGGGCCTTCGACGCGTTCCGTCTCTCCCTCGGGGCCGAGCAACCCCTCGGGAACACCCTCCTCCCCTTCCACGAGGTCGTAAAAGTGGTAGGAGGACGTGTCGAAGCCCGGGTTCTTGGCGGCAACGTGGAGCAGGGCTCGACCGTAGGCTTCCTCCATGTTCTGGAGCATGTGTTGCGCGGCCTCCTCCTGCACGGCATTCCTCACCTTCTTCACCTTCTTCTGGTGCTTGGCCATGATCCTCTCAGCCCTCTTCCGAGCCTTCTCTGCTTCTGACCGAGCGTTGGCCAGCTCCTTCTCCGATGCCTCAAGCTTGGCCGCCGTGTCCTTCGACAGTTGAATGGCGTCGGCCAGCTGCTTCTCCAACCCCGCCACTTCGGCAGCCCTCTTCGTCGAGAGGAGCTGCTCGGCATCAAGCCGCTGCGTGGCCTTGACGCGCTCCGCCCTCTCCCGCTCCTTCTCCTGCTCCTTGTTCGCAAACTCCTCGACCAGGAAATTGAAGTGGCAGAGGGTCTGAAAAAGAACAGCGGATTAAAATCCGAGCCCAAAGACTTAGAAATAATTTTGATAAGGGAGAGCTCAGCCTACTTACCGACATAGTATTCCGAGCGATCTGCATCACGGCGTCCCCTGCTTGCCCGGCCTTCAGGGTCGCTCGGTCCTTTGGGGTCGGCAGGTGCCTCACCGCCTCCATGCAGATGTTGCCGTCGCCCAAGAAGCCGTCGATGTTCATCACCTGCCAGTCGAGCACGAAGATCTGCTTGTGACGCTCGGTCAGGATCTTCTCCGCATCGGCAGTGAGGGGAGGAACTTGGAGGGACAACACCTCTTTCACGCCGAACGCACCGCTCGACGAACCGTGGGCATCCCCCTTCGAAGGCGGTGTCGGCACACCCGAGGCAGGAGAGTCGAGGACCCTGATCTCCCCCTGCTCGAGGACCGCGACCTTCGGCTGGTCGGCAGTCTTCTCGACCGAAGGCTTCTTCGAGGCTCGGCTGTCCTGAGGCCCTGCCGAAGGCCTCTTCTTCTTTGCCTCCTGCTCCGACCGGCCCTTCGCCACCAGAGCTTTGTAATCCAGCTTCATCGTCTCTGCAAAAGCCGAATGGAAAAACTTAGAAAAATTTTCATGAACTTTAAACAAAGAGTATAAATACCAGAAGCATACTAGGGTCGATCGGACTGAGACCCCCACGGAACAGATCCTCCTCGGTAATTTCTTTCCAGCTTAGCGCTGGCAGGGCGAGGAGCTTCTTCTGGACTTCCGCCTCCTCATCACTCAGCGCCGCCTCCTTCTTGGTCCGCTTGGGCAGACCCTCCTTTGCCCAAACCGTCGGTATCACCCACGGCACCGGAGCTCGGATGAGGAAGTACTTCTCCTTCCAATGTTTGATCGAGTCCGGATTCTTGATCAGCTTCACGCCCGTCTGAGGCGAAAGATAGAACCTCTGTTCGTCTCGCCTTGGCTGACAGGGTCGGTAGAGACTCCGAAAGAGGAACATACTCGGCTTACCACCGACCTCTTGGCATCGGAGGACGAACGCCATGACGTGCCTCCATGTGTTCGACATCAGCTGGGCGGGGCTCAAACCGTACCATGTCAGGACATCAACCACGAACAGGTGGAGGGGAAAGCGGAGTCCGGTAATAAGGGAGTCGACCGGAAAGACGCACACGTCCGACAAGGACTTTGTGTTGGCTCAGAAACCCGGCCCGGGGAGGAGCAGTCCATAGTCGGCAGGGATCCGGAAGCCCTCTCGGATCAGGTGAAGGTCACCCTCGGTGAGAGACGAGATGGTATGATCCACCTCGGACAGTTCCCTCGGCTCGTTCTCCTCCACCAACTTAGCCGTGCCTTGGGTCACTCTCTCCAAGGTGTTCTCGGCGTAGTCCCGTACGCCTCCCACGCTCAACAGAGAAATGGGCTGCCGACCGAACGCTCCCGCCGTCTTCGGCGTTTCCACGATTGTGACCACGGCCTTCCCCTCCCGGGACACCGCCGCAACCTCTTTAGGCAGCTCGGCCACTTCGCCCTCTCTGTCCGGACGAACGACATTCTGATCGCTCGGCTCCACTACCTCCTTCCCTTTATCCCCTCGGCCAACGGCTTGCTCCGAGGCGGGGGTCTCATCCGTGATCTTAACCATTTTTTCTAAAAGAGAAGGGAAAGAGACTGACCTTGAAGTGATAGGTACGGTCGGAAAGTTCGCCGGAGACAAGGAACGCTACCGCGACAGCTAGCAGCGCCACCAGAGAGCTGAAAACTTCGAAGGCAAAGTAAAAACTGAAGAGAGAGAGTAAAAGTAAAAAATGATACTTGGTCTAAGGGGGGGTGAAGATTTATAGTAAAATGGAACGACCTTTGGACTTCCAAATGAAAGAGCGCGACTTTTGGGCTGCTCTCGAAACGTCGCGAAGGCCCAACACAACTGCCTTCTTCACCAAGTCAACTAGCTCGGCGCAATGGGGTCTGAATCCGAATTACACGCAATCCGAGCCAGATTGCAGAGCCTCCGGTCGGCTCCGAGCAAGTGTCTTTCCGAGCCTGCAAACGGAGAAAATGCACTTTCTCCTTAATTTTCGTGCACGATCTCGATCAGACGGCCCAGATCTCGCCGAGGACGCTAAACGACAAGATAGTGTTTTCTCGAGAAATGCGCCCGTCTCGAGATGCGAGCCGTCTTCCAACGGTTCAAATTGCGCCAACTCGCTCGGATTGCCTATACCAGCTCCACACCCCACCTATGACTAGAGAAACCAGAGAAAGTTTTGATTCAATGTTTTAAGGCACCGCCCTCGGCGAGCACCCCCCGGGCCCCGGGTCTCGGTCGATATTCCGCCGACCCGCGGGCCCCGGTCGAAAGTGTAATACCCTGATTTTTCAATAAATGAAAAATTATTTATTTTGCACGTAGTGTGCAGGTGCAATATTTTGTTTGGATTATTTTATCATAATGTGTATAAATATTTAATATATTTTTCTCAAATTATTTGTGCAAAAGCCCTTCTTTAAAAGCCTTACTTGATTTAATTAAAAAGCCTTTTCTTAAAAAGCCCAAATGTATTTTTATTTTATTTATTTTAATAAACTATTTTTTGGCCCAAAAAGAAAGCCCATGAATTAATTTTTTTTTAATTACACTTGTCATGTAGAAGACTTTTTTTAACTAATTTATTTTTTATACAAATTAAAAAGGTACAATTTGGCCTAGTTGCATGCACGTGCACTACACGTACACGTGCAATGCACACTCTCTCTCCTAGGCCGGATTCAATCTTTTTTGGAGGGATTTTCAAAATTTATCATGGAGAACATGGTGGTAGTTTCTTAGTTGTGGGTAGTTTTCCTAACTCCTACCTTAATCTAGACCCTTCATTCTACAACCACCAAAGCAATCTTGGCCCTCCATCTCACTCATTTCCTAGTATAAATACCCCCCCCCCCCCTCTCATGGCTAATTTTCATATGCAAAAGTATATTTTCAAGTTATAGTATTGTAGTGATTGTGTGAGATATAAAGATAGAGAGTTTGTGTGGGTTTGTTGCTTGGAGTGGCCGGCTATTCATCAAGGGGAGCTCTCGGTGGTGCTAGAAGAAGCATTCGGCATTTGGCTAGGAGGCTTGGAGCTTGTGCGCTTTTGGCTAGGAGGAGGTGCTTTCATCTACAAGGACTTGTTGCTTTTTGTGTTTCTCTCCATTCAAGGTGGGTAAAACATTTCATATTTCTAATATAGGAGTCCATGCTAGTTTTGATTATCAACACTATACATGGAAAATACTAATAAGAGCCCACTTTAATTGAAAAGTTAGTATATGAATGGATTGTAATGATGTGATTAATTTGTGTGTGAAATTCTAGCATGAAATTAAATTATATGTAGTACTTTCTATGATTATTAGTTTAATTGAATGATGGTGGAATATGGCTAGTATGATGTGTGAAAATCTCCATTAAATTGCTTGTTAATTGAATGGTTGAAACATGAAATTGATTAAGGAAATGGCACACTTTAAAATTTGAATAGAGAGTTTCTTGAATGCTTGAGTTGCAATTATGTTAATCAATGAGTAGTAGTATATTTTGACATAGATGAACCAATGAAATTACTTGGTTGCTATCAAGTAGAACTACTCAAAAGTTAGTATTTTGGGTTTTACTTATTCATGCGCTAAATGAATTTTGTATTGATGTGGGTATGGACAAGTCCAAAAATATATGTAATTGTGAATAAAGATTAACAACAGTAAGTTATCATAAGAGAATTGTGAAAGAAAATGGGATTAGAAGACAAATTGATTATTTCAATGTCGAAAATAAAAGAAGTAGTAGATTTAATGAGTAATTCATTGTTTTGTGGGGAGAAATACGTTTTTTTTGTACAAAAAATTATTTTTATATTACTGGTTTGAGTGAAAACTAATCTGGAAGTTTTCAGTAAATTTTACCAAAGCAATAAGAAACTATGGTTATGTGAACATCGAGTTATTTTTTAAACTGTACGAAAATAGCATGTATGGACTTTTGGTTGGGTTCTTGACAGCCCGAGCCAGTGGCTCAGGTGGTCTTTGACTGCGGTTTGCTTCTCTGAGCGGTGCGGTTCGAACCTGGTGTTCACCATTTTTTTACCAATTGAGTATAAACCTATATACAACCTGCAACCAAACCCTATACACTTAATTCACTACTTTCATACCGCTAGCACTGCTCGGCCTGTTGGCGGGTGCTCTTGGCTCTCTCTCTGTCGTGCCTGTGTTCGTTTCCTCCCTTTGGCACTTTATAAAAAATATTTTTTTTGGGGTTTGTGATGTCCAAAAAATGTGAGAAAAATATGGAAATTTTCATAATAATACAAGGAATTTTATGAGATTGAGTTGGGTATTATTTGAAGAAAATATAATGTAGCTTGTGAACAAATGGTATAATTAAGCTATGGTTCGAAGATATATACGTATGAAAATTATAGTTTATAAAGATAAATTGAAATAGATTTATTAGAAAGCAATTGGCAAAAAGAACTTTGTTGTGTGACATGATAGTAATAAATTCTCACTTGAGAATATTGTGCAAAATATGAAGTATGAATGTTTATTAGTGAAGTTATGAAGTGCATGAGTTCATGTATGATTATGGAATTTAGAAGTCATGTTGATTGTTGGCTATGAATATGAATTTTATGAGTTATATGGACTTGTGAACAAAGTCTAATCATGAATTGAAAGGGAATACATATGTGAGTTGAGAACTTGACATGGAAAATTTAAGAGTTGAAGATTGTGAAATGAAATTTTGAAATAGAGTAGCTAAGTCTCCCCGGCAGTGAGAAATGAAATAAAGTGAAATTAGACCAAGGTTGGTCAAGATGAAATGAATGAATAAGTTCGGTTGATGGAGAGGCTAACTCTAGAGATTAATTTTGTTCATGATTTTTTTTAATTAAACTAAGGACTAGTACATAGTGGAGATGTGATGAAAGTAGAAGAAAAACATGAGTATGGGGGCCGTCGGATAGCGGTGTGAGAGCGATTCACAGGCTGCCTGCTTGATGCGTCAAGACATGGCGTGGGCGCTACTCCGGAATTATCGTCCCGGTAGCGACGCTCGTGGGATGTTCGAGTGGCTATGGGTGGTGCCATTGTTCCATGGCGGAGGCTGAATTGTCCATAGGTTGCCTGCTCGATGCGTCGTGACAGTGCGTGGGATTCCCCTCCAGGCTGCCTGGACATGGGCTCATAGATCATAGGACATCTAAGAAACTACCGTAGTTACAGTAGTAGTTTAAGACATAACGGGGGATTGAACCCTATAAAGATGAAGAACGAATAAGGGCTTGCCCTCGGACCTATGTAGTATGGGATGCATAGAATCCGAACAAGTGTGCATTAGTGTCATGTAACATAATTAACTGCATTAAGGACTAAGTGCACGATCACAACACGACATCAATAGGGTAGTCCCTTTAGTTTGAATTGTGACAAGTTTGTGTTTGCTAAATATGAAAAGTTAAGTTATACTATTTCCGGCATAGAGAGGATGGCCGTGTATAATGATCGTCGGTTGAATAAACTGACGTACCCACAGTCTTATATGCAGGTATATGTCATGTTAAAGATTAAAGAAGAATGGATGCTTAAAGATTGTATCATGTTGTTGTACTTTATTTCAATTGTTGTAAAATTTACTTTCGCTGTGCAAAAGAAAAGATGTAATTTGATGTAATCTCTGATGTATGATGAAAAGTTTTAATTTCCCTGTAAAATTGTACTAAAGAAAGTGAAAAGATCCTGTAGAACATCTCGAATTCAGTGTATTTGGGATTCGGGGCGTTACAGAAAGCAAATCAACACTCAGAGATCGGGAGGAGCGCACCATTCCGAGCTAGTTGATTGTAACTGTGAAGGTTCGGCCTGATAGAGGACTCTGGCAACAGAGCCTTCACAGTTGCAAACAAACAAGCTCAGAACGCCGAAGATCATGGCGGAAGGACGACCGCTCGTCCTTCCGAAGCGACTTGGCCCCCGATTCCGAATTTGGATTGTCACCTCTTCCACCATGATCTCCTCCGACCCCGCCATCCACCTCGGGACAGCCGGAGTCGGCAGAAGACCTTGGTAGAAGAACGACCACCCATCATCCCGGAGCGACTCTTACCTCGGGTTCGGATCACAGTCGTCACTACTCCTGCCTCGTTCTCCCCCGACCCTGACACCCACAATGAGGGCCGTCAGGAATGGGAGAAGAAGAAGACAGTAGAGTGACCACCCCTCCGAACCTATCAAGGTCAAGACCCCACAAGACTGGCGTCCGCCAGAGGCAGACACCACCGAGGTCTAAAACTCAACATTACTGCGACTGAAAATGACAAGGGGAATGGAGTACTTATAGCCTAACCTCCAAGAACCAGCCATTATGACCCTCGGAAGTTGAAACGCCACGAATTAATTGAAGGAGTTATCCTTAATGACCTGGAGAAGGTGGAACGCCGCACAAACCCCGGAGCACCATTAATGTCCTTGGGAACAGGATCGTCCCGAGACGGATTGCGCCACGTCGCTCGTCCTGCCGAGACCCCCTGTCTCCGGTCAGATTCCGAGCAAGTGTCTTTCCGAGCTCGCAAACGGAGAAAACACACTTTCTCCTCAACTTTCGCGCATGATCTCAATCAGACGGCCCAGATCTCGCCGAGGACACTAAACGACAAGATAGTGTTTTCTTGAGAAATGTGCCCGTCTTGAGATGCGCGTCATCATCCAATGGCTCAGACTGCGCCACATCGCTCGTCCTGCCGAAACCCCCTGTCTCCAGTCGGATTCCGAGCAAGTGCCTTTCCGAGCTCGCAAACGGAGAAAACACACTTTCTCCTCAACTTTCGCACATGATCTCAATCAGACGGCCCAGATCTCGCCGAGGACACTAAACGACAAGATAGTGTTTTCTTGAGAAATGTGCCCGTCTCGAGATGCGCATCGTCATCCAATGATTCAGATTGCGCCACGTCGTCCGGACAGCCGAAACCCCCTGCCTTCGGTCGGCTGCCGTACGAGCGCCTTTCCGAGCTTGAACTTACCCCACGTCATCCGACCGAAGTTACGAGCACGTCGCTCGGACTGCCGAAACCCCATGCCTTCGGTCGGCTGCCGAGCAAGTGCCTTTCCGAGCTCGCAAACGGAGAAAAAAGACACCGAGCTACTACGACCGTTGGATCTCTCAGAAATTCGTGCTTCTAATGATGAACGATCCAGATTGCGCCACGTGCGCTAAAAGACAAGATAGCATTTTCTTGGGAAACGCTCCGCCATCCGATGGCTCAGATTGCGCCACGTCGCTCGGAATGCCGAACCCCCTAGTCTCCGGTCGGCAGCCGAGCAAGTGCCATTCCGAGCTCGTAAACGGAGAAAAAAGACGCAGAGCGATAGAGACCGTCGGATCTCTCAGAAAATCACGCTCGACGATGATCAGAGGTCCAGATTGTGCCATGCCATAAATCAGTATTAAAAATCATTTTTTATTTATTTAAATCGCTTTATTTATTTAAAAATTGCGAAAAATTGCTAAAAATTCGGGAAATTTAACTAAAAGTTCTAGAAAATAATTGAAAATTCGGGGGTATATTTTTGGGCCCCTGAACGAACAATTATTGCCCAGAATGCACTGTTAAGGCCCCCCGAACGATTAGTAAACACATCGCAAAATTAAATAAATAATCCGAAAAAAAAAGATGAAAGACGCCAAATACTCGATATGGCTAGGAAACGGCACATGGCATCAAAAAGTTACCTCACTACCCCCTTCAAGATCCTAAGTCCTCCACATGGACTCCGATACAACTCCGCTAGCCACCAAAACAGTCAAACTACTCCTCAAAGGCTGATCACGCTCAATCTTTAGGAGTGGGGGGGCTCGTGATATGGCTAAAAATGGGGTTAAATCGGAACCGTCCAAATTGGGCACGAATCTCGAAGCTCGGGGGTAAAAAGGTAATTTCACATACAAGCGGGTCCAAAGCGGGTTCTGAATCTCCTTCTCACAGATCCAATAACCCACCAATGGGTCCGCTCCAATTGGGCACGGGTCCCGACCCGAAGCGAGCCCAGACTAGCAAGAGACAAATCAGGGCCACTGATTTGACCCAATCAACGGGCCTGATTTGCTCTCACCGGGAATCAAGGGGTCAGTTTCCTAAACAGACTGAGGATTTTACTCCCGGCTGTTACACAGGAAATCAGGCCCTTAAACAACTCCCCTGGCGACTATAAATACGACCCCTCCTACCTCTGTTACAGGTTAATCACTTTTTCACCACTTTTAAGCTCTTTCTTAATCTCTTCTGATTACTGACAAGAGCGTCGGAGGGTGCGTCGCCGGAATCAACCTCGGTGTCTCGCACTTCCTTACAGGTTGCGCCAGGAGCAAGAAGGCTTGAGTCAACTGTTCAGGTTGTTCTCGAACTCACAAATTCTATCTGTTTACCCCCACACCGAAATCAGCAGTAACAATTTGGATTACTTGTCCCTGAGTACACTGCCATGTATGGTTCCCTATGAAATCTAAAGCAAAACTGTTTGTTGTAACAACCATGTATTATAATATGGGACGCATGAAGTGCTACCTAGATAGTAATAACTACAAGATTTTATACATGACACATGATACTTGAATATGATACATGCTTGCTTGATACTTGACTACATGATACATGAGATTTGATACTTGATACAAGTTACATGATTACCTGTTTACCTGTATACCTGTTACCTGATACCTGTTACATATTGACCGATTTACTTGATTACTTGACACTTGATTCATGCCATTTATACTAATTCACTTTCCCATACTAGTTGTTTATTTTGACATCATGCTTATACCATGTTGCTAGTTAGTTTTTCCATGTGCTTGTATCCTACATTATATGTGGCCCGTAACTTGCAATTGACGGGTACCTTGTTTTCTCTTTCCCTCCTTCCTGCAATTTATTAAATTGTAGATTTTGGAGATCAGCTGTCAGATGGAATAGGCGAGATGAGATATTAGTTGCTGGAGCTCTTGCTACATTTATTTATTTTCCTGTTGCTATTTGAATAATGTATCTTGTACTTGGATTTATTCTTGTATTTGGGCAATGTGACCTGAAATATTTGTTTTATTCAGATCATGACTATTTGAGATTTATATATATTTTATTTCAAGTATTCTTATTGGTATTTGGTTCATATGTGCATGTGGCTAACTTTTCTGGCTTCCAACTCTGATTATTTTGTAAGATGTTGTAAAGATTCTTGAACAGCTTATGGATGATGAAAATCATTCGCTGGACTTTTGCCGCATACTCGTATTCCATATTCCTTTTGGGAAGCGGGGCGTGACACCCGGATTTAAATATAAGAGCCAGTTTCCCACGGAGCAACCTCAGTCCACCAACTGGGTCTATAGCCTCGGAGTCCACCGCCAACTATATAGAGCACCCCACTTACGTTTGCCCAGGTTTACTACAACTTCACTTAAGTGTCTATTTATTTAGTTCAAGACATGAATGTGTTATCATTCCTAGAATCAGTTTTACCTCCTATCGGACTTATTCACAAAAATACGAGATTGCCCCACGGCAATATCTCAAAATCATGTCTCAATTCTTTCTTTCAAGATTGCTGGTAACCGAGGTCTAACTAATCCCTAATCATAATCTTTCATGTACAAGAGACATGGGTACACATACCCTTTAATAATCATGTCTTAAACCTAGATAATTCCATCTTTCAACTTGTTCACAAAAATAATCAATTCTTATCACTATTCATGATCTATTTATTTTTTCACAAACACAATTTCACTACATGAATTGTTACAGCAAATCTAAGTAATCACAATGTTTCAATTCATAAGATATTTCTTAAACATGATACAAGTGTAATTATTCTGGAAAAAATCGATTTACAAGAATACTACTTTTCACAACATGATTCTATTATCAAAATTTTTATTTCTTTTTACACTTCAAAATATACAAGAAACTATCTCTTAGTATTTCCATTTCATTTTTATATTAATACTAAAATTTATATTCTAAGATTTCCTTTATTAAAAACTTCATATGTGCAAAAGAGGTTTTAAAAAAACCAAGAAGGTGCTCGAGTTTCGAACCCAGCCCCCTTGGTCAAACACGGTCAAAGCCCAGACCCAAACTCAGCTAGCCAACTAGTCCCAAGCTGACTTGTGTCATATTCCCAACCCGAAATACTCTTAAGTTCAGTTTTGGTTTCAGAAATTTATAAAAGAAAACAAAAAAAATGTGACTATCAAATTTTGAACCCAAGATCTCTCACAACAGTACTTTATTTTGTAGTGGCTAACCAGTAAGTCTATGTGTATTTTCTGTTTAGAAAAGTACTAATGTTCTTTTGTTCAACTATCCATAAAGTGTTTCTTTTTCCATAAAACTTGTTTATTCAAAAGTTCAAAAGCTTTCTAAAAATTTTAGAAATAAAATTTTCCTTGATATTAGATCTACAAGATAGTGAACAATAAATTTTCAATTCATTAAGACACTTTTTTCACTTATTTAGATAGTTCCCTTTCTCATTTTTCCCACATAAACTTAGATTTTTCTTTAAGAAACTAAAACTTGCAAAAGAAAAGAGTCTAGTGTCCATGACAATTGGTTATGTTCTCACTTTGATACAAATTACACTTTATAACAAATATTAATGTATTCACTTGAACAAGGATACTCTTTCATGCATTAGTTTACATTCTTTTAAATTTGAACATACATATGTCGATACATTGCAAATACTAACAAAATTTCTTCCTTTATTCTTTCTTAGTTATCAAACATAATGTAGTCAACTCTATTATAAGCACAAAATATTGCACTTACTAGCATAGTTTATACACAAAAGAATTCTTTTCTTTAATTATCATGGTATTTATCATAACAAAACTACTTTCACATTCTATTATACTAGCATGAATTTCATTCATAACTTTCACATCAAAACTCCTCTTATATGTCAACAATATTATAAACACAAAGTTTTGCAAACATATTAACATGGTTCATGACTTCAATAATTTTTCTCTTTAATTAGCATGGTATCTTTTCTTTTTCTACTTAATCACAACAATGACATATCATTTTATACTAACATGAATTTTATCTATTCATATCAATACTCATTTTTAGTATGCATATCCTACATTAGAAAATAATGAAATCACCCACCTTATTGAAGCTTGAACAATTGAAAGGAAGGATGGGACACTACTTCTAGCTCCAAGACAAACTCCTAGCAATGACTCCTCCTCCTAGCAATGGCTTCCTCTCTCTAGAAATTCCTCCAAGCAAAAGGACTCTCACTCTCTTTCTTTTCTTTCTTTCTTTTTTTTCTTCTTTCTTTCTTTTGATAATATTTTTGGTGCAAGAGAAAGGTAGGAAATGGGGGCTCTATTTATAGGATTTTGGGAGGGTCTAAAGTGCAAAAATCTCACTCTAATAACTCTTCAAATTTATTTCACAACTCTCCACTTTCCTAACTCCTAAAACCCCCATCTCTTCATCTCCCCACTCTCCACAACCGGCCACCCCCCCTAGCCCACAAAATGGTCCAAATACATTTGTGTGGGCATGCACACATGCACAAACAAATATTAACACATTTCTATAACTCTAAATGTATACTAACATTTGTAACTTGTTATGTATTAGTGCATGATTAACTTAATTTGTGATTTTAATAGTGGGCTTGCTACGTGGGCTCGTTTCTTAATTAATTTATTTAATTATCTAGTGGGCTCTCCTCCTAATGGGCTAGATTTTAATCTATAGGTCCATGGATCAAAGGAAGGCTAATTAAAACTTGTGCATGCTAAAAAATTAGTAAATGAGAATAAAAATTTGCACGTGTATCATACGTGCAAAAAATCAAAAATGCATTTTTAATTAAAAAAAATTTGTGGGGTGTTACAGAGTCACTCCGCAATTTCGTTAGGATGTTCACTGCCGAGGCGAGGTCTGTTTCCTCTCTTGACTGGGGCGTCGCTTCGATGGACACAGCATTTCGCACGGTCAGCTGAAGGCTTCATTGGCCGAAAAACCACCCGTCGACTTCCCCGACATGCTTAACAAGGTCGAGAAGTACATTCGAGCGGAAGAGGCCCTAAATCCGGAGGGCACCAAAGAAGTCACTGCCAAAGGGAAGCGGAAGGCCGACGACGTCGAGCTCGTATAGAAAACCACGAAAGAGACAGTCAGTCTCAAGAGAGTTCCGACGGTCCCCCGATTTGAGAGTTATATGCCGCTGACCCAGAACATTTCGGCAATCCTGATGGAGATCGAGGATAAAGGGCTCATCTAACTCCCTCCCCGACCAAACAACAACAAGAAGCGGGACCAGAGATTCTACCGCTGCTTCCACCGAGACAATGGGCACGAAACAGACAACTGTTGGGCCCTTAAGGATGAGATCGAGGCCCTCATCCAGCAAGGGTACTTGAGAGAGTTCACCCAGGATAATCCAAGAGACCGGAGGGATCCGAGGCCTTTGCCTCCTCCTCGAATGATCAACCGGCAGCCCGAGTGGGACCCCGAGCCCGAGGAGACCGGAGGGCAGGACATACTACACTACGTCCATGGTGGACCCGGGGGGGGAATCTAATACCTCCCGTAAGGCCTTCGTCCAGGAGGTTAACTCCGTTCGGGACCATCCCTCCCTCAGATTCAGCAACGATCAGTATTCTTTTCCGGAGAAGACCTAGAGGGAGTCCGGCTCCAACACTGCGATGCCCTTGTCATCAGCCTCGTCATGGCAAATTTCGAAGTCTGCTGAATTCTCGTGGACAACGGGAGCTCAGTCAACATCCTCTTCTTGGAAGCATTTGAGGACCGGCATTGGGGACCATCAACTTGAACTCCCTCCCATTGAAGTAGCTCGCGCGAATCACCGACAGGTCGTCCTCTTTCAAAATAGTGGTTCGGTACCATCCATCTTGATCTTCACATGGCTCGACGAGGAGGGATGTACCCCGTAACGGACCAAGTCCCCAACGTCTTCTGGGTACATCCTGATCGATAACGACTGCAATAGGAAAGGGACCTCCAGCTTTCGGGGAGAAATCATCTTGTCAGGACTGCTGGGCATGGTCCACTTCATCCTCTTCTTCCGAATCTTGGGAGCCTTCTCAGGCGACGAAGTGGCCAGCGGCTCGAGGACGGAGGCCATTGAGGAGGAGTCCATCCCCTCGGCCTGTTCACCCTCAACTCTGGCACCTTCGGCGGAACGCACCCCCTCGACCGGTTCCCCCCGACATCGGATCCTTTGATAGATTGCACCTCTTCATCCTCATCATCGACGTCCTCGACAGGATGCTCCTCCTCATCCGAATCGCTGCTTTCCACCACAAACGGCTTGCGAGTACAGAGCGGTTGCACAACATAGACGTTCTCATCCCTTTCCTAAGAAGAGGAATCCGACAGACCCGTGCGAGTGCCACTGCCGGGGGTAAAGGATAAAGAGCCGGGCTGAGCCCTAGACATATTAAAAATACTAACATGATTGGATTCTGAATGGAAGGTGGCCGGAAAGCTAATCGCCTGTGAATAGAAAACTTCTAGAGAGAGAATCTATGGGATCGAGAGAGAGAGAGAGAGAGAGAGCGAAAGGGAGAAATGAGGGAGAGGGCTTGGGTGTATATATAGAGAACTTGAGACTCTTCGATTCTCGCAATAACAGCTCGATTCTCGCAAAAATGATTCCTAGAATTTCGTGAAAACGGCTCCTAGAATTCCATGAAAATGACGTAAGCAGGACACGCGTCACACAGGGGTAGCTTTCTCAAAACTAAGTTGCTTGATCTCGACACTCTATACCGACCACCTTAGCCCTGATGCTCAGAAGTAATCTCGAGCACAGGCATAGCTTTCTCAAAGCTAACTCACTTGAGCTTGATGCTCTGTGTCGACCCCCCAAGCCTCGACGCTCGGCAGTAATCTCGAGCACAGAGGTAGCTTTATCAAAGCTAAAGTTGCTTGAGCTCGACGCTCTGTGCCGACCCCCTAAGCCTCGACACTCGGCAGAAATCTCGAGCACAGGGGTAGCTTTCTCAAAGCTAAATCGCTTGAGCTTGACGCTCTGTGCCGACCCCCCAAGCCTCGATGCTCGGAAGTGATCTCGAGAACATGGGTAGCTTCCTCAAAGCTAAAGTCGCATGGGATCGATGCTCTGTGCCGACCCCCTAAGTCCCGACGCTCGGCAGTAATCTCGAACACAGGAGTAGCTTTCTCAAAGCTAAAGTCACTTGAGCTCGATGCTCGATGCTCGATGCCGACCCCCTAAGCCTCGATGCTCGGCAGTAATCTCGAGCACAGGTGTAGCTTTCTCCAAGCTAAGTCGCTTGAGCTCGACGCTCTGTACCGACCCCCCTAAGCCTCAACGCTCGAAAGTGATCTCGAGCACAGAGGTAGCTTCCTCAAAGTTGAAGTCGCATGGGCTCGACGCTCTGAACCGACCCCCTAAGCCTCGACCCTCGACAGTGACTTTGAGCACAGGGGTAGCTTCCTCAAAGCTAAAGTCGCATGGGCTTGATGCTCTGTGCTGACCCCCTAAGCCTCGATGCTTGGTAGTAATCTCGAGCACAGAGGTAGCTTTCTTAAAGCTAAAGTCGCTTAAGCTCGATGCTCTGTGCCGAACCCCTAAGCCTCAATGCTCAGTAGTAATCTCGAGCACAGGGGTAGCTTTCTCAAAGCTAAGTCGCTTGAGCTCGACACTCTGTGCCGACCCCCTAAGCCTCGATGCTCGGAAGTAATCTCGAGCACATGCGTAGCTTTCTCAAAGCTAAGTCGCTTATGCACGACGCTCTGTGCCGAACCCCTAAGCCTCGATGCTCGGCAGTAATCTCGAGCACAGGGGTAGCTTTCTCAAAGCTAAGTCGCTTGAGCTCGATGCTCTGTGCCGACCCCCTAAGCCTCGACGCTCGGCAGTAATCTCGAGCACAAGGGTAGCTTTCTCAAAGCTAAAGTTGCTTGAGCTCGATGCTCTGTGCCGACCTCCTAAGCTTCGACGCTCGGAAGTGATCTCGAGCATAGACGTAGCTTCCTCAAAGCTAAAATCGCATGGGCTCGACGCTCCGAACCGACCCCCTAAGCCTTGACCCTCGATAGTGAATTCGAGCACGGGCGTAGCTTCCTCAAAACTAAAGTCGCATGGCTCGACGCACTGTGCCGACCCCCTAAGCCTCGATGCTCGGTAGTAATCTCGAGCACAGGCGTAGCTTTCTCAAAGCTAAAGTCGCTTGAGCTCGACTCTCTGTGCCGACCCCCTAAGCCTCGATGCTCGGAAGTGATCTCGAGCACATGGGTAGCTTCCTCAAAGCTGTTGCCACGGGCTCAACGCTCCGAACCGACCCCCTAAGCCTCGACCTCGACAGTGACTTCGAGCAGAGGGGTAGCTTCCTCAAAGCTAAGTCTCCATGGGCTCGACGCTCCGAACTGACCCCTAAGCCTCGACCCTCGACAGTGATTTCAAGCACAGGGGTAGCTTCCTCAAAGCTAAGTCACCATGGGCTCGATGACCCGAACCGATCTCGACGATCTCCCCCAACTTCGGCACTTCGAGCCGACCCCCTTGCCTTGATGCCTGGGGGAATCACTAGGGCTTTGTCATCGACACTCAGCAGAAGCACCTCGTGCTCGGCCGCCAAGACTCGGCTCGGCTCGGTGCCAACCCCAAAAACCTGCCAAAAAAAACTCTTTTTCACTCTTCTCCGTAGAGCCAAACTACTCCTCCACAACTGTTTTTACATCGCCCTGCAGAAGTGGGGGGGCTTCTGATATGGAATAGAGAGAGTGGCGCAATCAGGCCCTCAGATCTCCTCAAATCCTGCTTTCATGCGATCATCAGGTCCAGCATCAGGTTGGGCTTCAACCAGTTCAGGCCCATGGGTAAACGGGTCCAACCCGGCCCATTAGGATCTCAGACCCAGTTACCCCTGTCTATAAATACCAGCTCCCCTCCTCACTTTAAAAGGTAATAAACTTTTTTCCACCTGAACCCTAGCTACTTTTGCTTTCTCAGTGACTGACTAGAGCGTCGGAGGACCTGTCCCCGGGACTTCTCCCAATGCTTCTAGGCAGCATGCAGGTACACAAGGCCGAGCCGAGCCACCATATCTGAGCCGAGCTACTTCATCCAACCCAGGCTACTAGATCCAAGCGGAGCGCCAGCCCTCTACCACTCCCCTGCTACTCCCAAGCCGGTCCTACACCCTAGGATCGGATCGACGCCAGTACCACAGCTTCCTCTTCACAAATTACAAGAATTCACATCTGCTGCCACCACACCCCAAAAACAAACAACATCAGTTTGTATTAAAGAAATTAAAGGAAACTGTTTATATCTCCAAAAAAATGAGAAATGACTGTTTGTATATTCAAGAAATTAAAGAGAATTGGATTTTTTATGGACTAATGCATAAAGGTAAGGTCGGTTCGATTTCATTGGTTATTTCAAAGCCTCATCCAACAACCAAACTAGTCTGGTTGATTATTGAAGATCAAGATCCGGGCCAACTCAAACTCTCAATTTGTTCGGTTAAAAAATCGATCGGTTCGAGTTGAATTAATTCAAATGATCGATTCGGAAAATAGTTATCCACCCCTAATTATACCCTACATTTAGTTTTTGTCAGCGTAGAAGATCCAAATGCTAAAGAAATTAGAGATTTTTAGATGACAAAGGAACGACAAAGAAGTGTGGGACCCACTGTGGAATAATAAATAATAAGACGACAAAAAAAGTAAAGGAAACCCTTGGTAATTTGATGGGTTATGTAGATGGATGTCGGCACTGTTGGGTGTCCCTTAAGAGTCAGAGAAAACACAGAGAGGCACTCAAACCAAACAAACCACACACACCCCCCACCAAAAAAGGAAATAACCAGGGAGGAAGAGTCCCTTTCGAAGACCCAGCTACCTTCCATTTTTTTTTTTTTTTTTTTGGAAGGAAGCTACCTTCCACTTTCTCTCAAGGTTAGGCAGCATACAAACAAAGCTGAGTATTATCCTCTGAGTTTGGTTCACTTCTAACTCTGCCTATTGTGTGTTTTACATTTATACTAACTCACATATTTGTTTACGTCTTTTTGAGCATGTATTATAGATTTTTTAAAAAATTATAAATAATTAAAATGCACTTGTATTTACATACAACTGTATTATCTTGCAGCATATGGCATATTTAAGAAAGCAGATTAATAATAATTATCAGCTATTTAGAAGAACAATGGTAAAGAGATCGGAATTCAATAGACAGTGAGTCGCTAGAATAGTTATATTCTTTTATAAAAAAATGTTGAGTAAAACGTAAAATATAGTCACCATATTTGATAATAACAGTTTTTATTGATGTTATCTGGATTTTTGTTATATTATTTTAAGAATAACATGATAGCTACGGACTACACTCCATGTTTTTCTAATAATAATAAGACCTTTTTATTAGGCCATCTCCAGAATTTTTTCCCAAAACGACCCATTTTTGCAAAGTTTTTCCCAAACCGCCCTACTTTTTTTTTTAATTTTCAAAGCGCCCCACTCGGTATCTCAAAGACCGAGTCTAGTGCAAATAGACTCGGTCTTTGAAAGACCGAGTCTTGCGCTTTGAAAAATCAAAGAGCTCAAAGACCGAGTCTATTTGCACTAGACTCGGTCTTTGAGAGACCGAGTCTTGACTCTTTGCGTACTTCAAAGCGCAGATCCCCTTTCTTTCTTCTTCTTCTTCTCGACTTTAACCTATTCTATTTCTCTAACCCATCTTCCTAAATCTAGGGCGACCTCCTACCCACAAAATCTAATCTTAATCTAAATATATATACCTATCTTCCTAACCCTCTAACCATCTCCACTATAACAACCCAAAACCCTTATTTTGAAAGATCCATTTTTCTGATTTTTGCTAAATTTGAAGCGGATCGCAACTTCAACTCTTTTAACGAAATATATACGGCTCTGTTCTTGACGCTTGTGAAGGTATGATGAATATTGGCCTTTAATTTTCTGAAATTTGGTATAGATTTTGTTTGCGTTTAGATAATAACTCGCATATTTTAATAAATATACCTAGGTATGGATCTTGAGATTCCTATTTGGTTATACTTTGGTGGTGATATTATTCTTGATCCAAAGATTGGTTGTTGTTATAGTCATTTGGAACCGGAAATAGTTTGGGTACCCCGTACCATTACATTTGAAGAACTAGTTGAGAAAATCTATGAAGTTACTAATTGGGATAGGAATGAATGGAATGCGAAAATTTTAGCTCGATACGCAGCAGGAAGAGGAGGTGTTCAGTATTTTATGACAGTGCCCGTACCTACTGATAATGCGCTGAAGTCATTGATTGCTAGGACATTTGATCCGAATTGTGCTTGGTCTGTATTAGAGTTATATATTCAGCAAATTCGAGTTGTAAATGCTCAGCCACATGATATCCCCAGTGCAAGCTTCATACGGGTAGTACCTACACAGCAGTCGAGGCCTAATCCCGATCAATCTTCACAACCAAATCCGGTATCCTCACAAGAGAACAGCTTTACAAATACAACAATTCCGGATTCTGTAAATATTGAGCTGCCATGCCAACCAAGCCCGGTTCCTGACTCTGTTCCAAATGACAGTATGTTTGAACTCTTTCAAAATGCAGTGATTAACAACAGCTTATTAGATGATGATGAAGAAGAGGAAGAAACAGACGATGATGAAAGTCTAGAAAGTGATGATGGAGAAGAAGATGATGATGTAGCTAATGTAAATCCTTCGAACAATAGTTCTAATGAAGTGAGAGCTACTGATAGGTATGCTAATGTTAACGCTCATGTTACGGAGGAGATGGCTGAAGCTGCTAGAGTACCCCCATTTCCACAAGAGTCTTCTGGTTCATCCAATGTAGACGAATTTTACGTTGGACAGGAGTTTGTTAGTAAAGACTCCCTTCTACATGCTGTGAAGATGTATTCTATCAAGAAACATCGTGAATTTATCACATTGAAAACATCACCGTCACTATACACTGTTAAATGTAAAATGGCATCTAGAAAACGTACAATAGAGGAGATCGTACAAGGTCCCCCAGGAGTAAGTGATGGTGGATGCCCTTGGAGATTACGAGCTATTGTTCCAAAAGGAGGGAGAAATTTTGTGGTGAAGAAGATAGTTGGCCCACATACTTGTACGAATCCCACGTTGAATCAAGACCACTGCAAAATTGATGCTAACCTTGTTAGTAATTTGATTGTGGGTGTGGTGAAGAAGGATATTGCTGTATCACTGGGGGCAATTATTGAGATTGTGAAAATAGAATATAATTATCAGATTTCATATAAGAAAGCTTGGAAAGCAAAACAAAAGGCAATTGAGAGGTTGTACGGTACCTTCGAAGAAGCATACACGAAGTTGCCTTTTCTACTAACAATAATTCAAGCAGCAAATCCAGGTACCGTTGTCCACTGGGATAAATTTGAGTCTAGCCCCAGCGAGAAAACATTCAAGGGAGTATTTTGGGCATTTGGTCCTTCGATTGAAGGTTTCAAGTCTTGCAGACCGGTTATTAGTGTAGATGGAACTCACTTGTACGGTAAGTACAAGGGTTGTTTGCTAATTGCTGTTTCTCCGGATGCGAATGGTTGCTTATTTCCTTTTGCATTTGCATTGGTTGATGGAGAGAGTATAAATACGTGGACTTGGTTTATGACTTGCGTCCGGCATTATGTCACCGATCGCACTGAGTTGTGTGTTATCTCGGATCGTCATGTTGGTATATTGTCTGCTATGGATTTGCAAAACGGTGCTTGGAACGAACCGAATGGCACTGTCATAAAATACTGAACACCTCCTCTTCCTGCTGCGTATCGAGCTAAAATTTTCGCATTCCATTCATTCCTATCCCAATTAGTAACTTCATAGATTTTCTCAACTAGTTCTTCAAATGTAATGGTACGGGGTACCCAAACTATTTCCGGCTCCAAATGACTATAACAACAACTAATCTTTGGATCAAGAATAATATCACCACCAAAGTATAACCAAATAGGAATCTCAAGATCCATACCTAGGTATATTTATTAAAATATGCGAGTTATTATCTAAACGCAAACAAAATCTATACCAAATTTCAGAAAATTAAAGGCCAATATTCATCATACCTTCACAAGCGTCAAGAACAGAGCCGTATATATTTCGTTAAAAGAGTTGAAGTTGCGATCCGCTTCAAATTTAGCAAAAATCAGAAAAATGGATCTTTCAAAATAAGGGTTTTGGGTTGTTATAGTGGAGATGGTTAGAGGGTTAGGAAGATATTGGTATATATATTTAGATTAAGATTAGATTTTGTGGGTAGGAGGTCGCCCTAGATTTAGGAAGATGGGTTAGAGAAATAGAATAGGTTAAAGTCGAGAAGAAGAAGAAGAAAGAAAGGCGATCTGCGCTTTGAAGTACGCAAAGAGTCAAGACTCGGTCTCTCAAAGACCGAGTCTAGTGCAAATAGACTCGGTCTTTGAAAGACCGAGTCTTGCTCTTTGATTTTTCAAAGCGCAAGACTCGGTCTTTCAAAGACCGAGTCTATTTGCACTAGACTCGGTCTTTGAGAGACCGAGTGGGGCGCTTTGGGAATTAAAAAAAAAAGTAGGGCGGTTTGGGAAAAACTTTGCAAAAATGGGTCGTTTTGGAAAAAAATTCCCATCTCCAACCCTCAACTTTATTTTGGAGCAACTTTTACTCCAAAATGGAGTAACTGTCACATCAAACAGTAACTTTATCTCTAACCCATAACTTCATTTCTAACTCCAAAAAGAAATATTCTCAGCATATTCTTTTTTATCTACTTTTTAAATTAATTCTCTTCTAACTCCCTACTATTTATCTATTTAACCAATTAGCCACAAACAAAAAAAAATTAATGTATTGATCCAATAATATGCCTCAATATTTAACATTAATAAATAATATTTTATTATAAATTGACCATTCTACAAATAATATAATACTTAGAAAATAAAATTGCATTAATTAAAACAAATGACTACCAAAATATTACATTCAATAACATAAATAGGAATACTTAATATATATATATATATATGGTTTAATTAACCATCTGAGTTGGTGTACTCCTCCCACAAATGATCAATTAATACAATAAACTTATTTCTGGGAGTAGAATGTAATAAACTTCGTTAAGAAAATATTTAATAAGGGTTTAATTAAAAATTGCAAAACTTTTAGGGGTTTCAAAAAAAGAAAAAAATTGGCGTTGGGTGAACTGTAGCGCGCCATATATGGCGTGCCACTGTTCATCCCAACCCCATCCAAGCCATAATGGCGCTGAAAATGGCGATGGGTTGGAGGCCAAATCCAACGCCATTTGCCACTTCAGCGTCAAAATGGTGATGGGTTGGAGATGGCCTTATACTTGGTATGAATAATATTAATTAAAAAAAGTAAATTGTGGGCACATTATTTTTAAAAAAACAATATATTGGAGAGAGAGTTGTTCTTTTTAGCTTACTACCTTGTCATTAATCCATCGCTTATCCACCAATCTACTATATTATATTCATTACCATGCCCACCAATATCTTGGTGTAATATATGAGTATGTTTATTGATTGATGTTTCTTCAACCCATTGTTATTAAAACGAGATTCATGTCAATTAATTTATTTCCAACGTCTACCAACAAGACATCCATGACATGTAAGTGGGTCCCCCTCTTTCCTTTTCAATGGCCTACCTGTTGTTTCTCTCAACCAATTTCATGTAAATGCCCAACAAAAGAAATTTATATAATAAAACACAATGCAATTCAAAATAAAGCTATCAAGTGATTCTCTTTTAATTTGAAGAAAATTAACGATCCAGATTTATGCTTATAAAAGATATTTTTTTGTCCGTTACTGTAGCTGAATTTATGATTCATCCTCACTGTTGGGATACTGTGTGTTCAGTGCTAAATTTACTATTTACTATTTACTATTTATTAATAGTTGAAAAATCTCCATTATTAATAAATAGTAAATAGTAAATAAAAAGATAATAGATTTAGGCAATCTTCTGAAATTTGAGATTATGGAGGGAGCATGAGAATTAGCCATTAGTTAAATATAGAGCCAAAATAGTTTTGAAGGATAACCGACTTGACTTGGAGATTTTCCACGATACCATAATCACGTTTCTCTAAAGATCAAACTGTAAAAACCACTGATATTTTCTTGATAACACAGGATAAAGTCTACAGACTCCAGTCCAATAATAAATAAATATCGAAAGTAATACAAGTTCAGCAACAGAATGTAAAACAGACCACAAAAATATACAGACAGTTTACAAAACAGAACTTGTTAGCCACCAAAAAAAACCAACTCAAATAAACAGATCAAAAGTTCACTGTGAAATCCACTGATTTATATGCTTCATGTGATCATACCAAATTCTTTTTTGATTACACTCTACCTAAGAATTTAATATTTTTAAAATAATTAATGTATTTCTATATAATTAGGATGTTGGTACCTAGGACATGCATTGTGGGCGAGATGGGGGAAAGGGAGGTCGATTGTAGGTAGGTACGAACCTTTAAGCTAACATACAAAGTTAGGAAGATCATCAACACTTTTAGGTCTATATTGCCCATAATTATTTCTCTAAAATTTGTTACACACCCTTTTGATTTGACAAAATTTTCATTAACCTCATATTTTTGTTAATAAATCTTAGAGCTTTCGTCGTTCAAAATTATTCTGAAAAGCTTCTACCAGCATAAATAAAATTGACCGACACATTAAATATTCTAATTTTTATAAAAAAGTAACACTTTCCCTAACAGATAATTTTCAGAATATTAGAATGCTAATTGTATCAATTTTTATTGAAATGTGCTAGTTTGATTGGGCTATCTCATACAATTACAAGAAGCCTGTAGTTTGGTGCATATAATAGAAGACAAATATACTACTGAGTTTGGATGGTAAGAAATAGATAGGTAAAAGGATATTTCATATTCTAGGATCTACACTGCAATGCCGAATAATTTTTTTTATAAGACGCTTTTTAAAAATATTTACAAAAAAATGACAGTTGCCCAAGTATTTGCGCTCATGGACTTAACAACTAAACTCCCCGTTCCCAACGGCGAGTTTAGTTGTTTCATCCTCGCTATTAGAAAACACCGTGTTAGTACTGATTTTTAGTTAAAAATTTTCAAAGAAGACTCGCTATTCCCTACGCCGAGGACATTTATATTAAACTCGCTGTTGGAAACAACAAGTTTAGTTCAAAATTTTCAAAGAAGACTCGTTGTTCCAAACGGCGAAGATATTTACACTAGATTCGTTGTTGGGAACAGCGAGGATGTAAGAAATTTTACAGATAGTGAAACATTCTGTTGGACTTAGTGAATTTTCGGAAAAAAAAACTCCATATAATTTTTTTTGAACTAAACTCGCTATTCCCAACAGCGAATCTAGTGCAAATATTATCCCCGTTGGGAACAGCAAGTCTTATTTGAAAATTTTCAACTAAACTCGTCGTTCTTTAACAACGAGTCTAGTATAAATGTCCTCGTTGGGAACAGCGAGTCCTCTTTAAAAAATTTGAACTAAAAATATCACTAAACACGATGTTTTCCAATGATGATGATGAAACAACTAAACTCGCCATTGGGAACAGCGAGTTTAGTTGTTGAGTCCATAAGCGCAAATACTTGGCCAACTGTCCTCTTTCTACAAATATTTTCAAAAAGTGTCTTATAAAAAATTAAGTCCTGCAACGCAGTCTTTTAATTTTAAAAAAAAGTCTAAGAATAATGTCAGAGAATTTTTTTTATTTTATGCCAATTTTCAAAACTAGTTGCAAGAAAAGGACAATTGCTAAACTAATTGTACTCGGGGACTAAACAACTAAACACGCCGTTGGGAACGGCGAGTTTTGTTATTTCGTGCTCGCTGTTGGGAACGGCTAGTGTAGTTCTAATTTTTTGAGATACTCGTCATTCCCAACGGCGAGGTTCTTTATACTAAACTCACTGTTGGGAACAACAAGTCTACTAATTTTGAAATTTCACCGAGAGTTTCACTCTATGTTGGACTTGGTGAATTTTTAAAAAAAACTTCATAGAAGAGCTCGTTGTTCCCAACAGCGAGGTATTTACATGGAACTCGTTGTTCCCTACAGCGAATTCAGTATATTTCCCCTTGCCGTTGGGACAAACGAGCTCTTCTATGAATTTTTTTTTTCAAAATTCGCCGATTAAGTCCAACAGAGTTTCACTCTGTGAAATTTCAAAATCAGTAGACTCGCCGTTCCCAATAGCGAGTCTAATATATTTTCCTTTCCCGTTGGGAACAAAGTCTTGTTTGAAAATTTTGAACTAAACTCGCCGTTGGGAAAGACGAGTTTCTCAAAAAAAAAATTAGAACTACACCCTGCCATTTCCAACAGCGAGCATAAATAACTAAACTCGTTGTTGAAACGACATGTTTAGTTATTGAGTTCACGAGCACAATTAATTTGAAAAATGTTCTTTTTTACAAATAGTTTCGAAAAATGCATAAAATAAAATAAAATTAAAGCCAGAAGGTGTAAATGAAAAATACTATGCTTAAGAGGTTAAGAATAATTTTTCAACTTTTGATTGATGATTTTTATTTACTTTTTTCAATAGTTTAAGCCTTATCAAGAAGTCACCCCCTTTCGATACCTCAGCATCAAAATGATTTTTATTTACTTTTTTCAATAGTTTAAGCCTTATCAAGAAGTCACCCCCTTTCGATACCTCAGCATCAAAAGACAATGCGTATGCAATACTGCAATCTATCAACAGAATGAAGAAGCAAAGATAAGAAGAGGAGTCATAAAGTTGGTTTCTCTCTCTCTCTCTCTCTCATCTCGTACGCGTTCTTCTCCTCTGATGTCCCTCTCCTTCTCCCTCTCCCTCTCCCTCTACTGTTTTAGGGTTGGACCAAAATGTGGCGAGCGTGGGACCCACCTATAAAGTCCTCGTGATTTGATGATATGATTACGTGACTAAATTTAGGATAAGGGTTCATGACATGCACTTTCATGTAACTGTTACAAACAAGTTGGTAGAAATAGAAAGGCATTTGGCAAGTGGGAAAGGGAAAGGGAAAGGGAAAGGTAGAGCTAGCCAACTTTGGGAATTAGTAGTTAGCTATGTTGGGGATTCACTCCCAACTTCTTGTTATGAGGTGCAAGTGGCTTTTTCCGTAGTTAGCAACTTATATAAATACTAGATGTGTCCGGAGGCACGTGACTATGGCACGTCTTCGAAACGATACAGCATATAAAAGTCTTGTAAACAGTAAAACAATAATTATGTAGCTCAAATTTGAATAATAAAACAATAACTGGTTGTAAATAAAGGTTCATGTTTCTATTAGTATATGTTAAAAAATAATTATAAATGGTGGTGTAAAATCTAACTTTTTAAAACTTTGAGTGTAAAAAATGATGAAATTTAACTGTTGATGAGATATTTGATATTTTCAATATAACATGAGCACAAAAAAAATGCATAAAAAATATGAAAAATTTACAAACCTGAAATCTGAAAATATAAATTTCTGAGTAAATAGAGAGAGAATGAGAGAGAGAGAGAAAGAGAGAGAGAGAGAGAGAGAAATAAATAAATAAAGGAGTTGTTTTGGGGATTTGAATTTGAGTTATGAGGGAAAACTTTTTGGCAGAAAAATTTATTTTGTGAGGTTAGATCTGGACCATTGATTTCAACCATATTGAATGAGAGCCACTTGATAGCTAGCTTTCTTTGTGTTTTATTACATACTAAGTTTGCCCGTTGACACGTGCCTACAGCACGTCTTCGAAAATGTGCAGTGATCATATAAAATAGTTTTGGAGATCCTGCAAATTAATTGAAGTAGCAAACATAGAGCAAAAAACATATTAAGTGATTTTTTTGATTTTTTTGGAATTATTTTTAAAGTTTTTAAATTTTTAATTTTTTTAGTTTTAAAAAAATAAAATAAAAATTTATTTTCTTATTTTTTTTAATAGAAGAGGGAGGGAGGGAGAGAGAGAGAAAAATAAATAAATAAATATAGGTTGTTTTGGGTGGGGGATTTGAATTTGAGTTTTGGGGAAAAACTTTTAGGGGAAAAATATGTTTTGTGATGTTAGATCTGAGCCTTTAATTTTTTGGGGGATTGAAGGAGAGCCACTTGATAGCTTTCTTTGTGTTTTATTATATAAATATAGCATTTTAGCATCTCACCATCTCATTTTAGCATTTTCCTCTCTCTCTCTCTCTCTCTCTCTCTCTCTCTCTATATATATATATATATATATATATATATATATATAAAATAAAACACAAAGAAAGCTATCAAGTGGCTGTCCTTCAATTTCCCCAAAAATCAAAGGCCCAGATCTAACCTCACAAAACATATTTTTCCCCCCAAAAGTTTTCCCCAAAAACTTAAATTCAAATCCCCCACCCAAAACAACTCCTATATTTATTTAATTATTTTTTTCTCTCTCTCTTCCTCCCTTTTCTATTCAAAAAATTAAGAAAATAAAAAATTTTAAATTTTTAAAAAATTAAAAATTAAAAAACTTTTAAAATAATTCAAAAAAAATCAAAAAAATCATATAATATGTTTTTTGCTGGACCCCCAAAAGTTTCTCATATAATATGTTTGCTACTTCAATTAATTTGCTGGACCTCCAAAACTATTTTATATGATCAAACAAGGTGCACCGTTCCGAAGACGTGCCGTAGGTACGTGTCAACGGGCAAACCTAGTGTGTGTGTGTGTGTGTGTATATATATATATATATATATATATATATATATAGGAAAAGTTTTCGTTGAGCACTGGGCTAGTGCTCAGCGATGTGCGCACTGGAGATAGGCTGTCCGATCTGCATTTTTAATCATGATTCAGATCTAATGGCTCAAACTCGCTCCCGCTCTTCTCACACTTACGGAGGGGTAATTTAGTCAATTACCCCTACCCTCTCTTTCTTCTCTGCCCTTACAGATTAGATGCTTTTCGATCTTACCCTTTTTCCCAAATCCCTAATCTCTCTCTCTAGCTCTCTCGTGCGATCGATCTCCGAATCATCTCCTCCCTCCTCTTCATCGATTTGTCGAAAAAATCTCCATCTCCTCCCTCTCCAACGCTCCATTTTCCCCTTCTTGGTCATCTTCGGCAAGCGAGTTTAAAACCCTAGCCCCAAAATCGATCGGAACCCACAACCCAAATCGTCCTATCCTCCTCTTGACGCGATCCACCTCTTCACGCTCATCCGGACTCGTCTCTTCCTCCTCCATTCCCCCATCGTTATTGAAGGTAACAATTTTTATTTTTTTTTTATATTGTAGAGAAAAACCAATTTTTCTTAACTCAGTTTCAAAAATAATTTGTTATTGTTGAAAAAAATATCCGAAATTGTTGGTATTGTTGGAAAAAAAAATATTTTGAAAGACACGGAGAGAGACCTCAGTTAATTGAACATAGTGTATTGCAATAAACTTAATTAGTATCTATAGCTAGAAGATGAATAAGAAAGAAAACTAATGAAGTTGGGTTGTGTTGTTCAGAACTTTGGAAACTACACAAACAATTGCTCCTATTTTGTATGGGATAGTGTAGATCATGAAAAATATACATCCTTTTATTCAAGTATATGTTTTATTGTGCGTGTAGTTGGATGCAAGTGCAAGTTGAACCTGTAGCTCTCATTTCACATTTTCTGTAATCATGAGGTGCACTCTAATCTGTAATATTATAGTAGTAAAGTTGCCGATTTATAATATTTGTTAGAATAAGAAGACACTTATTGTATATTTCGGAATAAGTTAACAGCATGTGTTTTTTTGTAAGTTTATTTGCTTAAACCTTACTTCATGTTATCTAATAAATCAGATAACAGGTTTAAGCCTACTTCATGAAGTAAGGTTTAAGCCAATAAACTTACAAAAAAACACATGCAGTTAACTTATTTCGAAATATACAATAGGTGACTTCTTATTCTAACAAATATTATAAATCGGCAACTTTACTACTATAATATTACAGATTTGAGTGCACCTCGTGATTACAGAAAATGTGAAATGAGAGCTACAGGTTCAACTTGCACTTGCATCCAACTACACACACAATAAAACATATACTTGAATAAAAGGATGTATATTTTGCCTGATCTACACTATCCCATACAAAATAGGAGCAATTGTTTGTGTGGTTTCCAAAGTTCTGAACAACACAACCCAACTTCATTAGTTTTCTTTCTTGTTCATCTTCTACCTATAGATACTAATTAAGTTTATTGCAATACACTATGTTCAATTAACTGAGGTCTCTCTCCATGTCTTTCAAAATATATTTTTTTTTCAACAATACCAACAATTTCAGATATTTTTTCAACAATAACAAATTATTTTTGAAACTGAGTTAAGAAAATTTGATTTTTTTTACAATATCAAAAAAAATAATAAAAAAATTATTACCTTCAATAACGATGGGGGAATGGAGGAGGAAGAGATGAGTCCGGATGAGCATGGAGAGGTGGATCGCGTCAAGAGGAGGAGAGGACGATTTGGGTTGTGGGTTCCGATCGATTTTGGGGCTAGGGTTTTAAACTCGCCTGTCGAAGATGACCAAGAAGGAAAAAAGGGAGCGTTGGAGAGGGAGGAGATGGAGATTTTGTCGACAAATCGATGAAGAGGAGGGAAGAGATGATTTGGAGATCGATCGCGCGAGAGAGCTAGAGAGAGAGATTAGGGATTTGGGAAAAATGGGAAGATCGAAAAGCATCTGATCTGTAAGGGCAGAGAAGAAAGAGAGGTAGGGGTAATTGACTAAATTACCCCTCCGTAAGTGTGAGAAGAGCGAGAGCGAGTTTGAGCCATTAGATTTGAATCATGATTAAAAATGCAGATCGGACGGCCTATCTCCAGTGCGCACATCGCTGAGCACTAGCCCAGTGCTCAACATCGCTGAGCACTAGCCCAGTGCTCAACGGAAACTTTCTCTCTATATATATATATATTTACAGATTTTTTTTTCAAAATTTTCAATCATGGATCAAGAGTCCGTCCAATCATGGATCAAGAGTCCGTCTGTGTGAATGCAGGTAGATCATAGATGTGTGGCAACCGCTTATTCCAAACAAACCAAAAGAAAAGCTTCAATTGTAAAGTATACATGTAGTCTCATGTAGTCTTTCTAGTTATATAAAAGCCTATAATAAGGTATGGTAGCTCGTTTGAGGAAGGCCTTAACATTTATGATTGGCCGATTCCAAGACATTACGAATTTGTCACTTTAGTTAAAATTTGCAGTTATAGTCCACTGTTTTAGTTGATATTGAGAGCTTTTGAATGTCACATTCTAATCAACTTTTACGGATTATAGTTCATTGTTTTTTATCTGATTTTGGAATACAATTATTTTTAGCACTTTAGCTAACTTTCCTAGGCTATATATATCCTACGTTTTTGTTTGATTGGAGAAATTCAAATATTCACTATTTTAGCCAACTTTCGTGCATTGTAATCCCTCTATTTTTGGCTGATTTTGAAAAGTTCAAAATCATAGCGTTTGGGCAACCAATTGGGTTATAGTTCACTATTTTTGAACTACTTCAAAAGCTTGAGAAATTCACTATTTTCTAGCAATTTTTTGTGGGTTATAGTATGCATTTTTGTCAATTTTGAGAATATCTCAATGTCATTACTTCAGCCAAATATTCCAGGTGTTTGTCCACCTTTTTTTTATGATTTAGATGTATTCTTAATTGTACTATTTTGCAAATTTTTATGGGTCATATTCTGTTTTGGGTAATGCTACACCTACAACTTTTACAACCTTACAATCTTAGATGGCACAATCTCATTGGAGATGTGTACAACCCACTACAACCTACTCTACAATACATTCCAATAAAATTGTGCCACCTAAGGTTGTAAAAAAAAGGTTGTAAGAAAAGGTTGTAGGTGTAGCATTACCCTTCTGTTTTAGCCAACTTTTGTAAGTTGCGGTCTACAACTTTTGGCTTATTTCGATTAGTAATCTGCACATGCGAAGTACGTTCTAATTAAACTTTTTTTCAAAATATATTAAACCATAAGACGTAATCTGACATCAAAACCTTAGACCTCCCTTATTACATACTCTACAAATTATCCGTACTAGCACAAACTTTTATTTTTTATGAGTTACACTTTTGTAAATAACTATGTCGTAAATAAATTTGAACTTTGAGTGTATTATGATACCTAATGACAGTTGAGTAAATGAATGGCTATTATAACTCCCACTTAAAAATAAATGGTTGAGATTAGATGGTTGAATATCTACAAATTACAGGTTGTCTACAAATGACAACCCAACTCTTCTATTATAATATTTTAGATATATTTAAATTTCAATAATTTTAGCTATCTTCTGGGAATTATAGCTCTTCGATTTTGACCAATTTCGAGAAATTTTGAAGTTTAACATTTTATTTGAAATTTGTGGGTTATAAGTTCATTATTCCACTGATTTCAAAAAATTCTAAATTTTATCTATTTAACAAATTATCATGGGTCAATCTATCATTTTTTTCCCGATTTTGAGAAATTTTGAATTGCAGTGTTTTGATTACATTTTGTGGGTTATAGTCCAATATTTTTGATATATTTCGAGAAATTTTAGAATTTCACGATTTTAGCCTGCTTTTCCAAGCTATAGTATAAAACTTTTAACAGTTTTAAGAACTTTTTAATAATTTGCTTGTTTGACCAAATTTATTTGTGATAGTCCACCATTTTTTAACGATTTTAAAACATTCTTAATTATACTACTATTTAGTGATTTGTTTTAGAATTCATTGTTTCAGTCAAATTTTATGAGTCATAGTCCGCCGATTTCAATAAATTCTAAATTTCACTATTTTAATTAACTTTTTTGAACAATAGTCTGCCAATTTTAGGCAATTCTCAAAAATATAAAAAATTTAATTTTTTTTAAATTATAGTGTACCCTTTTTGCCAAATTTGAATTTTTTTGAATAATTATGCACATTTTTATAAGTCATAATTGACAATATTTAACCTATTTTGATTCTAACCATGCTAGCCATTTTGGCTCGCTAGAATAGGAAAAATGGAGAACAATTGGTTAATTTGGCTAGCGAATTTAATCTTTGCACCAACCATACTAGTTATTTTAGCTGACAATAAATATTTTTATTTTTATTTACTAATCCGTTAAAGCTCAAAGAGAATGCTAAGCAATTAATAAACAACTAGTATCATGCACGTGCGATGCACGTGGAGAGGAATGAAAAGGACCCAAAAAAAATTATAATGCACGTGCGATGCACGTGGAGGGGAATGAAAAGGGGGAAAAAATACCAACACGTGCGATGCACGTGGAGGGGAATGAAAAGGACAAAAAAAAATTATAATGCACGTGCGATGCACGCGGAGGGGAATGAAAAGGGAAAAAAATACCAACACGTGCGCTGCACTTGTTGACAAAATGACAGTCAATGACAAATGACACTAAGCCCTTCTCCCATTATAATAGTAGAGATTAAAGCTCAAATACACAAACAAAAAAGCTAAGCCCAATTTTTAAAGCCCAAAAAATGATTTTCCGATTTCTCGCAATCTCGGATCGCGAGACCAAAACGGAAAATAAATTTTTTTTTTAAAAAAAAAACAACAACGACAATGACAACTAAACTGAGATCGCAATTTTCGCTAGATCATTAACCCAAAACATTTTTTTTCCATGATCTCACGATCTCCGGTCGTGCTTTTTTTTATTATTTTTTTGTGATCTCACGAGAATTTTCATCTTTTATTTTATTTTATTTTTTTGTGAGTGACGAAAAGAGCGGAAAATTTTTTGACGAGCAACCATTCAATTTTTCAACTTCGCAAGATCTGACAAGTAAATTTAAAATATCAATTTTAGCAAGGTCCGTTGGAGCAATTTTTTCTCCAAATTTCCGCTATTTTAGCTATAAAAGATAGATAGATAATGTGGTTGGAGATGTCTAACAAAGTTTTTTTGACATACTTCTAGAAATTCAGAAATAACTATTTTAACTGTCTTTAAAAATTCTAAATTTTATTATGTTAGCTAACTTTTTTGAGCTAGTCAACCAATTTTAGGCAATTTTAAAATTTTAAAAATTTTAACCTTGATTGATTGTAGTTTTCCGTTTTTGCCAATTTTGAAAAAAATTGAATTACAATGTTATATGCACTATTATAAGATATAATACACCATACAATAACAACAACAAAGGCTTTTTCCTAACTAGTTGGGATTAGCTATATGAATTATAATTTTCCACTCTGCTCGGTTTAGCGCTAAGAGCATCCACGGTCGTGAGAGTTAAAATATGCATATATGGATAATTAAAAATAGCATTATGTTGTTTCGCTACAATGGGTAAATAGCAAAATATAGCAAAGTTGTACAAAAAATGAACGGGCGAAACATGATATTTCGTCTGTAGAAATATTTTTTATTTTTTACATTTTTTTAATATTATATTTAATTTCAAATATTATTTCAATATAGACGATGTTTCGTCGGAAAAAACAACAAAAGCCCGGACGGAACACCGGTTCTTTTGCAAAATGAAAATGTGTCGTGTTTCGTCCGACCAAAAAAGGTTTTTTTTTTTTTTTTTTTTTTGGTTAAAGTGTTGGAGGAAATGACATTTTATTGTCGTGTACATTAAAATGTCGTGTTTCGTCCTTCTTTGTTTCTATATAATTGGATGAGAGTTCTCACATACACTTCCTACCCGAGAGCCAGCATTCTCCTTCATCTCTCATCTCACTCTCTATTTTAATTTTCTCTCTTATTCATCCATCTAGTCTGATAAGATTCATATCGTCCAAAAATTATAGTTCAATCCCTGTATATTACCCAATGCCTTCAATAAAAAAATTTATCGGTCAGATGAAATCAAAACGTCAATAGTCAATGTCAGTCGAGGGCAACACAAGCAACCAAATAGAAGCAGAGATTTCGAATGTCGACTATAGCGATCAATCAAATTGGAAACGGATAGTAGATGATTGCAATCATATGTATAAACATATTACTGTCCATCCTGATTCTGAATTTGTCAATTTAGGAAAAATTGGAGGGATCCAATCAAAATGTACAAAAAATACTGCAACTGTGTGCCAATTATTAAGCAGTTAGTCGAGGAGGCGAGTTGGCACCGTTTTATGAATATTGATACGGATAAGTCGTCTATGCGGCTTGTCGAGACATTGGTAGAGAAATGGTGGGACACGACCCACGCTTTCCACCTACCGTGCGGTGAGTTGGGATTCACTCCATTGGATTGGGTAATGCTAACGGGAATTTCAATCGGTATTGGTCACTTGCCCCCGTGTAACGACGAGCCGTACACAATTGAAATAGTCCAAACTCGCTTTTTTCCGGAGATTACTATAGATGATTGGAAGTCTCACTATCTGCTGTCTGTTCCTCCGACGTTATTTTAACAACAGTATGCTTGAAGCAGCTAAAATAGATAACGTGTTAGTGATACGAATTGCACGAGCTTTTTTTATGTTCTTCATCGGAGTGTTTCTTTACCCTATGGTTCATCGGTAGTGAGATGTGGCTGGCTAGCTGCATTTGAAGATATGAAATTAGTAGGTCAATATTTGTCTCTGGATACACTCGAAAATGAAGCTGTGAAAATAGTTAACCCCCCTATTGTAACCTCATTTTTGCATAATTTCATTCTGTCTACACATGAAATAATAGTGTTGATTATCCGGTAAAGTACTGAGGTTGATACTTATAATGCGATCTTCCTCTATTCATTATTTAAGTTCGTGGTCTTTTTGTTTAATGACAAACTTCAATTGTGTGGCCGAATTCCTCCTATCTTTCATTTCTTTGTACATAGCGTTAAATTTTTTGTTTCTTCGACAATTTGAGAATAATCTGATGATTCAGCAATCCTTTTCCATTTTCTCTTCAGTGCTTTTCGACCTGGTGGTCGGGTGAGGGGTATAGGTGATTCAATGTCAATCGGTATGTCTAAATCTCATTTGTTTATTGAGGGGGAATTTTGGCTACTACCACCTACCTCATATTGGGAATTCGTAACTCAATCGAAGACTTGTGTAGTACGCAAGAAAAACTTCGGCTGATCTTTAAGTATATAATAACATTCTTCAAACTTGAAACTTTTCTAGATGTTTGCATATATTCGACTCTCGCTTCGCGCATCTATGACCAAATATAAAAACTTAACGTTACAAAATTAATTTAAAGCGGGAATTAGAATCATTTTTTTTACATATCTTATTGGCCTCGGTTGTTCCACTAGAGACTTTATTTGTTACTCTGCCCAACTTCACAATAAACAGAGCAACTTATTTAGAAATTAATTGGAACCGACTTCCAAGAAAGCTTACTGTTCGGTCGGTCGGAGTCCCTAATAACACCGCAAAAGTTGAGGAAATTCGCTCCCAAAACTGTGCGTCGGTTGATAAGTAACGACTAACGAATCTTGCGATATACTAATCCAATATTGAGATAGAGTAACATCTTCCTGAGTTGTATATGCTCTCCCTCTTGCACTACGGCTCGCCATTCTTTTCTTTCGCATGGGGCGAAGCCAGAACAAATTTTTCAGGGGGGGCAAGAAAAAATTCTATTACTATATATAAATATATAGTTATTTTTTCATAATTTTTAGGGGGGCCAAATAATAAAATTTAATAGATTTAAGGGGGGTTTTTAAAAAATTTCAAAAATTTTAAGGGAATTTTCAAATTTTTTTTTTTGGGGGGGGGGGGGGGGGTCCGGGCCACCCCGGGCCCCCACATAGCTCCGCCCATGGAAATAAGCCCATCATGTTAACCCCTGTAAGGTTGACATTGGGACCCATGCATCAATGGTATTGTTGTAATATAATCTAGGAGGAGACAAAGAGACTATGTTACTGGGGAAGATAGTAGGGGAATCAAAAACAATATTTCATTGTATTTGGTTGAGTGGAGTTGGTATATACAGATAAAGTTAGAGAAGAGCCGTTGACATTTAAAAATAGCCGTTGAGATTAAAATAGTCGTTGGATTTGAAAATTGAACGGTTGAAAATTGGGGGCAAAATGGTCCAACAAGATTTTAATTTTTTTTTTTACAAATATTGAAAGGAACGATCTCCTAAAAGATTGACTGAAACATCATGTTTCGTCCAATCCCATTTACATTGCTCACCGCAATTTCCAAATTTAATAAATCAATTATTTTCATCGGAAAAATATTATAAAATATTTTGGACGAAACATGATGTTTCGTCCTTTACATTATGCATATTGCTACATCCATTCTCAAATATACCAATCTACTGTAGCGAAAACTAAAATATGCATAATTGTCACATGACTGCAGCGCTATATTCGCTAAAATATCATAAAATGCATATATATAAGACAACTGTGGATGCTCTAAGGTCACAAGCTATCATATCTTTCTCACCGTTTCCACGTATCTAAGTAAGTTTAGGTCTTCCCCTACCCCTAACTCTACCCTCAATACTTATCAAAGCACTTTCTAACGGGGGCACTACTAGGTCTGTGTGTGACATGTCCAAACCACCTGAGACGATTCTCTCTTATCTTGGATAGGAGCTATCTTTAGTATGTTTTGTATATGCTCGTTTCTAATTCTATCCTTCTTGGTTTTACCACACATCCATCTTAGCATCCTCATTTCCGCTACACACAGTTTTGAACATGTTGTTTCTTTATTGCCCAACACTCTGCTCCACACATCATTGATGGTCTAACAGCCGTCCTATAAAAAATTTCCTTCAACTTCAAAGATATACGTTAGTCATACAAAACACCACTGGCACTTCTCCACTTAGCCAACCTGCTTGGATCATATGTATAACATCTTCATAAATCTCTCCATCTCTTTGTATAATCGAGCCTAAATATAGGAAACGATCTCTTTTAGGCATCTCTTGACTATCAAGCTTCACTACTTCCTCAGTTGTATTCGGAATATCAGTAAAATTACACTCCGTATACTCTATTTTAATTCTGCTTATTCTAAAGCCTCTACCTTCCAAAGTTTCTCTCCACAATTCTAATTTAGCATTGACTTATGCTTTAGTTTCGTCCACTAAGACAACATCAGCGACAAAAAGCATACACCAAGGCACCTCATCCTGTATTCATCGCGTCAATTCATTCATAACTAAAGAAAAGAGATAGGGACTTAAAGCCGAACCTTAGTGTAAACCGACTGTAATAGAAAAATCACTGGTCTCTTCCGTGATTATTCTAATCGTGGTCTTTGCCCCTTCATACATATCCTTAATTACCTCACTATACCAAATAATTACTCTTTTATTATTTAACACCACCATATTGTCTCTAGAAACTTTATCATATACTTTTCTAGATCTATAAACATCTTTATTATTCTCTATATATTTTTTCATAAGCCTCCCCAGTACATAAATTACTTTCATTGTTAACCTCACAGACATAAACACAAACTAATTCTCAGACACTATAGTTTCTAATCTCAGTCTATATTCGATCACTCTCCCAAATTTTCATCGTATGCCTCATTAATTTAATCATTCGTTAGTTAAAGCAACTTTGTATATCTCTTATATTTTTATATATAGGTACTAAAATATTCTTTCTCCATTCAACATCTTCTCAATACTCAAAATTCCATTAAATAATCTATTGTGATTCTCAACGGAAGTTTTTTTTTTTACATACTTCTAGAAATTCAGAAATAACCATTTTATCTGTCTCGTTGACCCCAAAAATTCAATACAAAATTCACTACTTTTCTTAAAACTTCAGAACACTGATTACCTTTGTCTCATTAGAGTACTATACTAGAAGTATGTACTATTAGTACAGTAGCATCACTCAAGAAGATGAAGTTTTAGCTCTACAGACTTGGAAATGCAATGTACACAAGTAGCTCCAATTAAAATCAACTGCTAACAAAGGGACACTTTGGAGTCGGGGGTGCACGATAAGAACTCCATATAGCTCAATAATCTTTTATGCGGAGTAAGTTTCTCATCAAAAGCTTGTTCATGTAGAAAGAAAAGCAAAACACCATACAATGTCCAGAGTTGACCAAGAACAATTCCGACATAAAAAGTTTGCAAGTCCAACGATCTGCGAAGTCAGGAACAAACTTGCTAGTTCTCAAATCAAAGTAAATATTTTCTACCAGAATATTAAATAGATAAACATAGAGAACTTTTTTCAGCAGTTTGGCGCTAAGAATAGCTGAAATATTATTGGGATACCTAGGTATCAGGTTTCTTTGGAAGGAGCCTTCTTTGCAGCCTCAGCAGCAGCTTTCTCAGCCTCTATCTCTGCGACGATTGCATCAATCTCTGCTTCCTCAAGTTGCCGAAGACCTTCTTCCTTAGTCATCACTGCAATTTCGATGTTCTTTCCTCCACTCTCAACGACCTAAAACAGTTATGAACAAACAAAATGTCCTCCAGTTGATCAAAGCATGTTCGAGGTTATTTGGATTACAGAGCAGAAAGCCGAGAATGAATAAATTTATACTCTTGCATCTAGAAACTGATCCTGCTCATGATTGGTATGTTAGATACAATGGCATGGCTAATCCAATTGAAAGGGAATGCCATGCTATTATTATGAACATAAACAATCACAGCAATTAGATAAGAAAGCGCAAAACATTATACAGGCAAGCTTTTTCCAAAAAAGTAACAACAATTATGGAAACATGGGGGAGGAATATGGGTATGGGCAGGACACTCTTCTCTCAATGAGAAATCTTAAATTTGGTTCAGCATTACCACAACAAACTAACAAACTCACTAATCACTCAAAAAAGGTTCACAAACTATGAATTTCTCGACCAAAAACTTAAGAGAAGGTTTCCAAAATAATATTTTTGTATAAGATGATAATCTGAAAATACACTGGTGTCAGACGGCCATTGGCTTGCAGGGTATGCCTCTCAACTATCGAGTAAAGAAAGTTTCCAACTTAAATATTTTTGTACAAGATGAAACATCCGAAAATCAGATATAAGGCAAACTGAAAATCAATGAAAAAAAATGATTTCTTTATATCACTATATGTTTTTTGCCACTTCTGTACTTCCTAGGAGGAAAGCATTCCACTTGGCATTTCATCTTTTTAAACCTTAAATGAGTAGTTTCTCATATTTAATCATTCATTCACGAGAATTTGGATGACTGCTCAACAGATGCGTTAATTGTAAACTACAAACCACCACAAATTACAAAAGGACAAAAAACTAGTAGGTCTACCCACCCACCAAATCATTATAGGTGTTCTAGATCACCTTGCTCCTGTACATAGATAATAAGAACACAGAAATACCTGAATGGATATGTATCAATTAAAAATAACTTATTGATTACATTGTCGGTGGATTCTCTAGACTCTAATTTGATCTTCCAATTTGTTTAGCAAGTACCCATAGTATGAACAAGGCTGGCAACGGGCCGGGCTTGGGCCGGACTTATACAAGCCCAAGCTCGAGCCCGAAATTTTTTGTAGGATCCAAGCCCGGCCTGATTTTTGGTCGGGCTCCAAAATTCAGGCCCAAGTCGAATAAACTAAAAAAGCCCGAGTCCGGCCCGAATCTTTCAAAATCCATAAGAAAAACATCTTCAACTAGAATCAATGATTCTCAAACTTGCAAAATGTGGAAATTATAACCTTCAAATTACAAATGAAATTCTAACAAAAGAGCTACCAAATTAGTGTTTAACATGGAAGGTTAAGTGATTTTCGAACCCAACGGAGCTCGGTATAGATCGAATCGTAGTTAGAATCACCAACGGTTTGGAGCAGCAACTGAATCTGGTTCAAGATGGAGAACGAGAAGGGCATCATCGCGATGATGACGATGAGCGTCTATTATAGTGGATTTTGGATTGGTGATTTTGGGGATTTGGTGGACAGATAGTTTTTTTATTTTTTGGGAACTGAAGGATGAAGAGGTTTTTTTTATTTTTTTGGGAACTGAAGGAAAGAGGGAGGGAGGGAGGGAGGGAGTTTGGGAAAAGGAAAGAGCGCTGATTTTGAGAGGGGGAGCGAGAGAGTCGCTGTGTTTTTATTATTATTTTTATTTTTTTAACCGGTTGGGTTCGGGTCAGACTTATATAAACCCGAACCAGTCCGAAAATTAATTCAGACTCAATTATTGGGACAGGGTCCGAAAATTTTGAAAAAAAATCAGGCCATATTCTACTAAAATCGGGTCGGGTTCAGGTCAATTGCCAGCCTTAAGTATGAACTACAAACCACAACTGAATAAAAAAATACAAAATTTATTTCATATTCAGGGTCCAGACATAAATTAAAAACAAAATAGCATTAAACAAAGTACACCCAACAAAATAGCATTAAACAAAGTACACCCTAGACCTTGCGGGTTGGCCAGGGACATATTTAGAATCCTAGATATATATCTCGGTGTATCGAAACACGGATGGAAATAAACAATGAAATTATTGACCACTAGATTGATCCCAAGGTTTCCTTCAGGCTCAGATCTATGCATGTTGATTGATAGGCAAAACCGTTTATTCAATAATAGATAAATGAATCCTAACAAAACAAAGCTCTAAAACTTTGTCAGAAAGAGACTATGGATGAAACAACAAGCTGATGGATATTAATTTCTAACAGCAATTTAGGATAACCTATTTGAGTTAAGGATTGCTCAGGAAGGTGTCTAACTGAAGATAGAGCAGCCAGCCCAAAAACCATGAAAGGTTATAGATTCTAGAATGGCTCTTGAAACTCTACGAACCCAGTGACTAAATTTTCCGGTCAAAACAGACAGTTTGTACCGTAAGTTATACAATCAAAGATTGGGAAACAGGATAAGAAGAAAAAAATATCTAAGCTGTCTGAACAATACAAATACACAATCCAAATTTTGAAACAAAAATATCTGAACATATGCATAAGATACAGAGATCTCAAGTTTAAAGAATAGTACGGACTTATTAAAAAACAAATGCATCACGTAACCATGTGCATGTATGATCAAATTGGCAAGTGCATGAGCACAAGTCCGCAAAAGAGGATTCTTTGCACGCCTTGTGGATGACAAATGATTTTACTCTTAGGTGGGTTGTTTCCCCTTAGCGTGCAGCTACAACTGAATGCCAAAAAAATCAAAAAGACCCTTAAAAAGTCAAAAAATACCCTTACCTCAGATAGACTGCCCGCGACATTCAAATCACTCACACTAGAAGTTCATTAAGTTAGTCAGCAAGACTAAATAATGGAGATGGTACCAAAGAAAAGATGGCAAAGGAATAAGGAGAAAACAGTATTAGACAACTCTTCATTCAAAAAAAAAAACTATTTGCAAGCCATACAGAGGGGTTATCATAAAAATCTGCTGTCCACACAGCATCTGCATCAGCCGCTATTTGGAACATATGCATTTCTGGGGACACAATTTCAATTCTAGATTGCAAGTTTTCATCTTATGCTTCCTACACTAACCAGTAAACACTATCAAAATCCTCTGAAAGATTCACTTTCTTTTGGGGCCATACCTATGAGGCATGTTAAATGGAGAGCAAGGATCAGAAACCAGTATGGCAGTATGCACCTATTTCAACTCTATGCTATCAGCTAAAGATATGTGGAAAATATCACTTCAAAAGCTCCTCTACACACAACCTCCTCATTCTTTACCCTAACTCCTGAGGATGATTAGATTACCAAAACAAAAGATGAAGTGGGATAAGTGAAATGCAAACATTTCAACGCTCTTTTCTGCATTAATTATAATCAGTTATCCAAGAGAGACATGGTCTGAGATTTGGATGTTCATACCTTATGACTGCTTCAGACAACATTTTCTTCGGATTCTAAGGCTTCCAATTATCATTCTAATTTCCCTACCATCTAGTAGGTAAACATAATGCACATACCTCTCAAATTAACAAAAAACCACCAAATAATGGTTCGAGGAACATGATTGGCCTGGAATAAAATCAAGACAGATTTGTGAGAACCCATCTCTTCAGTTTATCATACTAAAATCCAATTTTAAAAATAGTGATAGCGCAAGTATAGCACTCAAGCCACCAATAGTGCAAAGCATAAATAACGTAGTACATAGTGTAACCTATGAAGATTTTTTATTTTTTAATTTAAAAATTAAAATTAATTATCCACAAAAAAATTCTAAATTCTAAATAATTTCGTAAAATTAAAAGAAATAAATTTGAAGGCTATATATTCTAAACATTCACCAAAATGAGACTTCAATGTTATTTGACCAAGACTTTAAGTTACACGGCCGGAACACATAACATGAACATAAAATGGAAGTACTAAGTGAATGAAGTAGATTAGCTTTGCTGACTCTAATCTAATACCCCTGATTCAAACTTCAAAAACCAAAAAATAAAATTAAGAAATTGAAATCATGAAGGATAGACTACAAAGAGAAAGCATGAAGAATCGGAAAAGGAGAAAGAGAATAAGAGAAACCCTAATAGTTGGGTTGCTAGCTAGACGGGGGAAAAAAATATTGTCGTTAGTAACAGAACCATAGTCGGATACTGGAGTCTTCACCAGTATTTGAAAAAATTAGAGCCCTCACAAGGATTGGGTATCTTACTCTTAAGAAAAGAGGATAAAAGAAGACAACAACGACCGAGTTTTTTCACTTGTGTTTATAAAACAATTTTTTTTTCTTTTCCTATTTCAGTTAAATAAAAGGGTATAGTTGTAGTGCACGCTATTTAAGTTAAGCTACAAAGCACAAATAGCGTGCGCTACATAACATAGTGCAGACCTATGTAGGAAATGGTTATGCACATTGAGTTTTGTAATGGAATGGGTAGAGTTAAGTTACATTGCTAAAATCTTAATAGAATATTTCATATTACAATTAAGAAAAGGATTCTAAGTGGATCCTACATCTAATACCTTAACCTAACACATGGATATGAATATATGTGAGCATGCTTGTTGACTCTGTTCTGGTAAAACTATAAACCAATTCATGTAAATATCTTGCATCTAAGCCTATGAAGGATGACACGACACGGGTATGGGGATACGTCGATACGGATGCGTTGGAGGTATGTTAAATATAATATATATAAATCAATGAATATTTTATCTCGTTAAAAATGCAAATATTGAGCCATTTCATAGAAATTTAAGGAGCATTTTTTTAGAAAAAGAATGATAACCTAACTATCAAAACATTGAGTATACTAGTTTTGTGTTTGAGCATAACTTGAAACATCAAGTTTTTGAAATTACACTAGAGCCTCAAACATTTATCTAAACATAATTGTGTCCAAAAGTTGCAAATACTTATTAAAAAATTGGATACTCCTCGGATACGCACCTGGAAGTACCCAATGAGTATCAACACCCGACACGGGTACGTTGATCGTTTGGAAGTACCCGTGCTTCCTAGGTCTAAGCTCACTTGCAAGAACTAGCAAATAGAATCGCATTTGCGTACTTAACCTTTTCTTATGGAAATATTGACAAGTATGAGCTGATAGATATCATGATATTTGAGAACCATGACATAATCACAGGCAATTTAATTATCAAGAGGCGAATAATCACCTCAATTTTCTTCAAAGTTAAATAACACCCTTCGGTTGTAGGAATGAAAGCAAGGTTATATGGGTAAGTATTGGCTTACTGGACTTTTTGGTATCGAAACCGCCATAAGGGGGAATGTACAATACCGGATCGACATACCACACTTTTGTGCCGATAGTATTATATACATTCTAAATAGATAATAAGACACTAAATCTATTCTAATTAATTTACTGTATTTGTGATTTTTCAAAAAGACATTGATGGCAACTACAAGATATAGCAACTTACACATGTCGAATGTCTAGCGAATTTACATTTATAATATATTCTCATAGAAGTACTAGTCGTAGCACATAATTTGGTAAATCTGTCAATCCAACTTTGAAGCTTTAGAGGTACTGTCTTTTTGATAGTTAGTTCATTTTGGGGTTTCCTGAAAAATTTGAGCCTTTGAACCCCTAGATTGGCAATGAAGGGTAAGAAACCATTTACCAACGAGAAGCACAAGATTAAAGGTCAGATCTTAATTGGTCTAATCACAAGATTACAAACTCCACAAGAATAGGCACAATATGAGTTTGGCATTATATCAAATCCATGTGAGTTCATGGTTTTCATTTACTTTATCAATTTAGACCACTTCAAATGACTTGCCAGAAACCAATTGAGTTAGATCATTTAATCAAATAGCCTATTATCTTTTATCTTAGAATCTTGATATGTAATCCTCAACTGTAATTTCATTTCAGTCACAAAACCTCAGCCTCCCCCTAGCGAAGAGAAGTAAAGCATTACATGTTGGTTAAGATCTTATTCAGTCTCATCACAATTTGCAAAGTTAGAATGGATGTACTATACATTCAACATCAAATCCAAGTGAATGAAATATTTTGACTAACTTTAGTAATTTAGACGAGTATGATTAAGATTAATTCTGGCCAGAAACCAATGGCGTTAATGAATTTAGAATGCAAATTTAATCAAATAGTCTAGCCTTTTCTCATCCAATAACCTTATATCTCCTTTAACAATATTTTATTTCTTATTCTCCTCTCCTTACACACCTCTCTTTCTATCAAGCTCTTCCTTGCTTGGGCACTAGTCACAATCCTATTCTCAGTTCTGTTGCCTCTATCATTCACGCTCTTTCTCATCAATATTGTATCTTGTTTGTTATCAATAATGTGAATATCATAAACTGGACAGAGGGTATCAAAGTAATTACCATCAACTATCCTAGTTTTCTCGTACCTGACTTAAATATTAGTTGATCCGAGTCTTCCAGCAAGTATTAGACTCCAGCAACTATTGACGAATGAAGCGAAAAGATCGATACTATTCATGTGCCATACAGTTTTTCGTCATGATACCTCAAACCTCGAAGTAAAGTTTCGATAACCAGGGGAACGACGGTTGCTCTAACCAAAGAAACGAAGTCCTTATTGGCCACATAAATAGGAACATCACAAGTTATGCAGTGACCCATCATTTTCGAGGAACACACTACTATCAAGGACTTCCTCCTCAATCTACTTCATATGTACCATAGATCCTCTAATCATACAAATAACTCCTTAAACCTAATAAACATGACCCCATTCAAAGGGGCATTTATATATTCATATATAAGGCCAGATCATTTCTATATTTTACTTTTGTGTACCGCAATTTGATTTTGAGAGATTGTGTGTGGCCTTGAGAGTCACCACTAACTACTAGTTCTGGACCTTCTGGTAGAATATCCAATGTCATATGCTACCTACAAAGCTTGAGTTGAGCCAAAATCCAAGCTTGGTCCTCTCTTCGGTTACACAACACCAATTGGTGCAACTTATTAAAATATCCATTATCAACTTGTCATTTCTTAGAACTTGGATGTTGTAATCGCATTAACCTAACATAATAGATAGTTCAACCTAGGACCATTTCATAGTGTGCAACGAGTAGCATAACACCTACATAGACAACCTCTACAAATGTTTTTGAAGAGTTCAATCAACTTAAGAACCAAAGCCAACAATTTTCTTGACCAAACCCATAGCCGTAGAACCTAGCATTTCTACAACCTAATCAATGTAGTCTATATGCTAAGCATTTAAGTTCCCATTGGGAGTCTACAGAGGTGTCTTCTACAAAGGTTAGTTTTTCTTGTCGATCTTGTAAATAGTTCACATACTCATTTAGACAATTTCTTAGTCAACTATTAATGTACTGTAAATTCAAACCAGTGTAGTCGAAGGTATAAGGCGCAACACAATTTCACTAGACCGTAAAAAGCCCGAGGCGCAAGGCACAATTTGAGGCGTAAGCCTCACTTAACCGAGGTGCACTATTACATTTTGGGGTTTTTAAATTTATAAACAATATTATATAAACAAGATAACATCATAGCAACAAAATATATCATACAATGACCAAGATAACTATGTAAGTTATCATTTTTGTAAAACTACAATGTGTTCATCTGTAATGTATAACTACAATGTGTTCCTCTGTAAAACTACAATAATATCATGTTAACCTTCAATTCATAGTTTCATATAGTAATGAGCATACAGTATTACAGTAATGAAGATACTTACCATACAGCATACGGTATTACAGTAATGAGCATACAGTAAAACTACAATAGTATCAAACTAAATATTGCAATATGAGCATACAATATTACAGTATTACAGTCTGAGTAAATGGTAAGGTATTTTGAAATATTACAGCAATAACATAAGTTAGCCGACCATAAAATTTGGTCATGCTCTACACTGAAATATGATGCAATTGTTTGAATAAAGTATGGTTTCATGATTATAGTAAATTATGGAATGAACTAGCTTTACAATTTTGTTTCAAAGTAACTTGCAAAAACTTCATAAGCAACGAAAACCCAAGAAAGAAACCATAAAAGTGTAAAATCAGATAGAAAAGAACCCAGAATAGGAGTGGAGAGTCTGGAGACTAAGGAGTAGGAGTGTTGTCGGCGCAGCCGATCTGCTTCCGTTGTAGCCTATCGCCGCCGAACTGCTTCGCTGTCATCGCCGATGCTGTTGAGAGGAAAAGGAGATTGATGAGGAGTACAAATTGAGAAGTTAGGGAGATGGAGATTGGAGTTAGAGTTTGGAATTGGGGATGCGAAGGTGAGAGAGAGTTTGGAGAGTTACGGGATAAGAGAAGAGTTGAAGATGGGTCGGGTTGTGAAGACGGGTCGGGTCTGTTATGTTCAGGTGCACCTTTTACTTGAGATGCAAGCCTCGAACCTTTGCTAAGACGCATCCACGCGTAAGCCTGAGTGAAGCTTCGAACAAAGGGGAAGCCTTAACTGAGGCCTGAGGCTCAAACTACTGTTAAGCTTGAGGCGAGCCTTCAACTACACCGATTCAAACTAGTTCCACATCCATCTTTGTATGCGGCAAGAAATGCTAACCATAAGCTGTGTTCCAATTCGTGTGATCAAATAAGAGAACTTGCACCGACTGAAATTTTGAAATATCTTCTACTCTTTTTATCGTATTTCCATGCTCAAGGGGGAATCCTTTAATACAATGTCCAAGAAATTCCTTCACCTAGTCTGTAGGATAATATGGTATGCGACATGCCCCTAGCATTAAATCGTAACTGGGCATAGCATCAAACACAAAATTAAGCTGGGAATTCTAATTTGTGAAAAGTGTTGCAGTTTTAAATTATTCATTTTTATAATTACTTAAATTCTTTGTTAAAAAAATACACCTGGTTTTCTTTTTTAAAATCATATAAAAACTTATTTCTTACCCCATAGTTAAACCAACAATACCTTTAAAAAAATGTTGCTTCGTACCATTATATGCAGGTAATTTAGAACAATCATCATATTATTAGTTGCACATAATAATCTTAAGATAATTTGAATACTGAATTTAATTTGGTGATGTCATCTTGATAATGTTACTTATACAAGACTATAGGACTGCATGATCAAAGTATAGTGGTAAATCAACAAAGTTGAAGATAAATGGGTACATTATAAATTTGTTCAAAAAAAAGGCACTGAACAAGTTTTACCTTTTATGAGCTTTTTTTAGACACAAATGAAGGACGGAAGTCAACGATCACGGTTTTTCTGTTTTTTTCTTTTTTGCTTTTTGAGTCGGCCACTTAGTTAGTGGTTGTATGTTTAATCTCTAACCAACTGGAATTCCAAACTTGGTGAGAAAGAAAAACTAATCTTTTAAAGCTCAAACAAAGTTTTTTTTTCTTCCACTTAGTAAGAACAAAAGAAAGATTGAGATGGACACTTGTACCGGCAGACATAACGACTCTAACGATCAATATTTAAAACAATGTGTATAACAACCTTAACGCTCCATTCTAATGAAATGTCGTTCCTCAATACCGAAAGTGATTAAGGGAATTCTTGGTCCTCATTTATCAATTCAAAAATGCACTCTCATTAATTCTACTCGTTTTACTAAATTTACAATCCATATACTTTATTTTAGTCATGCCAATTCAAAATGCCTTGGATTCTAATATTTCTCTTCATCTCTATAATTTATAAATTATGACTTCTCTATTCTTGTCAATCAAAATTATACCATCTATAGATAACATGCAATCATCATGCACTACAACACCTCATCTAGAATATGCCTAGTTAATTCATCCATAACCAATACAACAGATACTTATACAAATGATATGGACTTACGGTTGATCCTTTGTGCAAAAGCATATGCTAATAGGGAATGCTCCCCTCCACTCCTTACATAAGTTACTAAATTATCATGCACATCTTTAATGACATCAATATAACTACTACACTTTTTTTCCCCAAAATAGACCACAAAATCTACTTAGGGACACTACCATAAGCCTTTTTTTCAAATCAATTAAAACCACATGAAGATCTCTTTTCTTCTCCCTATACTTTCATACTTTTCATCAATTGTCTCTCCGTGTATATATAGCTTTCTTAGTCGACCTCCTCTGCATAAAACCAGATTAATTATCCAACATTGTTAGTTCCTTTCTTAATATTTGCTCAATTACTCTCACATAATGTAAAATAACAATAGTAATTTAGAAAATGGAGGAACTGAAACCATCTTCCCAAGAGCAATTAAGAAGGAAAACATTGAAGTGGATATAAAAAAGGTTTGGTTCAAAACAAGGGCTAAACACAACTTTCCCATGTCAGATTTACATGAGTGGGGGATGTGAGTAAAAGTGTAAGACGATGTCAGCTTGCAACATAATCCTAGAAGCACCAAGCACATGGCTTACCATCATCCATCTAGAGCAAAAGATTGAAGAAATTCATACAGTTTGGACTCTTAACGGCTTCCAGACAGCGTTACAGAGTAACCACTAACCACAACCATTAATAAACAAAACTTCATTATACTTCACATAATATACTGTAAAACTAGTTTTGATTCAAAATTGAAGATTGGAGAAAGCAGAACTGCAGCCAAGAATTCTCAGGACCTCAGGTTATTGTCTAGAATTTCAAATTAACTTCCTGAGCACAGTTTTAAATGCCGGTCTATAACGAGACAATTGGCCACATCTTATTGGGATTTTGTTTACTAACTAGATTTGCCCGTGGGCACGTGCCTACGGCACGTTTTCGGAACGATACAGCATATGAAAGTCTTAAGAACAGTAAAACAACAATTATGTAGCTCAAGTTTGAATAATATGACGATAATTAGTTGTAAATAAAAGTTCATGTTTCCATTAGCATATGTTGAAAAATAATTATAAATGGGGGTGTAAAATCCAACTTCTTAGAACTTTGAGGGTGAAAACAATGAAATTTAACTATTGAGAAGATATTTGCTATTTTCAATGTAACATGAGCAATAAAAAAAACATAAAAAAATCTGAAAATTTACAAACCCTGGAATTTGAAAATTCTAAATTTCGAAGTAAATAAAGAGAGAATGAGAGAGGGAGAGAGAAAGAGAGAAATATAAAAAAGTGACGAGAAAAGAGAGAGATAGTAATAAAGTAATGAGTTTTTTTAGTTTTTTTTTTGGGAGGGGGAGGGGAATTTGGTTTTGGAGGAAAAACTTTTTAGAGGGAAAATATGTTTTGGGAGGGTGAATTTGAGCCGTTGATTTGGTTTCAAATAAATGGGAACCACTTGATAGCTTTCTTTGTGTTTTATCTTGATAGCTTTCTTTGTGTTTTATTATATAGATACTTCTATATGTTGATATTATTAATGATTAATCACTGACACAATGATGTACTGTCAAAATCATAAAATAAAAACAGACCATATATTTTTGAATGTTATATAACACAACAAATTTTGATTTCTTAGAAAACTAAATCAAATTGCGAGAACTCAGAATTACAAAAATCTATAGTCATTGTAAATAAATCAAAATGTCTCCCAAAAATGTGTTTGCCATAGATATCAAAACTAGCTTCAAGGGTACAACACAATGGTCCTACCATAGTCCCAATTGTTTTCTCCTGAAAATTTCCTGAACAGCACAACAACTAAGCAATTCTCATAGCAATAGGTAAGTTCGTCTGATAAAGTCGAGACAAATTGCAATCTATGGTAAACTAAGATGTACTGCAACAAACTACGGAAAAAAATACATACCACAACAAGATTAATCCTACGCAACCTCTATCTAAATGTCAATATGCACAAAAGTAGTCCTAATCAATGTTGAATACATCAACTATGTGTAGTAAAGCATTCTAGATTGAATCAATCAACCAATCTAAAAACAATCACAAACAAAAGGTGAAATTTTTACCTCAAGAAGAGCCCTAATCGCCAACTTAATGGTCTCCTGACCCGCAACGTCCTTATAATTCTTCTCCAAAAACTCCCTCATCGAGTTCGAATTCCTCCCTGTCGCATTTGCCTTCCACGCCGAGAACGTCCCTGACGGATCCGTCTGGTACAGCGCCGGCACTCCCGTGTACGGATCAAACCCCACAATCAACGTCGACAGCCCAAACGGCCTCACCCCTCCGCTCTGCGTGTACTTCTGCTGCAACCCTGCAATATACCTCGTAATATACTCCACCGTCACCGGATCCTCGACGGTCAACTTGTGCGACTGGCACTCGATCCTCGCCCTATTGATGAGCACGCGCGCGTCGGCCTTGAGCCCGGCACAAGCTAGCGCGATGTGGTTGTCAAGGTTGACGATTTTGCGAACAGATCTGAAATAGATCGAGATCGCGATTATTAAGGTGATCGAAACCCTAACCCTAAAGGTGAGACTTTTACCTGGAATCTTGTAGTTTGGCGGTTGATTTCTTCTCAACGCCGAGGACGACATTGTCGGAGCCTCGGACGCCGACGGCGGCGTTGCCCTTGCGGACGGCTTCGAGGGCGTACTCGACTTGGAAGAGGTGGCCGTCGGGGGAGAAGACGGTGATTGCACGATCGTAGCGAGCCATTAGAGGTGCTTCGATTTACTGATTTTGAGATTGGCTAGGTTTTAATGACTATTTAAGATTTTGAGGAGTTGGAGAAAAAGAATTTTTTGCCGTACTAGGCTGCTTTTTGAAAATCTATTATGGGCTAGTTTCGAAACTATTTTGTGCTCATGAGCTATCTGGTGCCATGTCTGTCAGCAGCGATCTCTATTCTTATTAGCGATATGTTCCATTTAGATGTCGCTAACGGAAATAGCGGCCTCTGTTTAAAAAAGTTGGGAATTTTTGTTTACTGTCGTTATTCCTATTAACGAGCAAAGCATATATGAAGTCGCTAATGAGATTAGCGACCTTCAATGAACTGTATTCCAACACTTAGTAAAATATAGAGAGCAAGAGCTCTCTCTAGATTTTACTATCAATTTATTTTGAAGCTGAAGTCGCTATTTGGAATAGCGGCCTTAGTTGTACTAAGATCGCTATTCCGAATAGAGATCTTTATTGTACTAAGGTCATTATTCCAAATAGAGGCCTTCGCTGCGTGACTATTTTGCAAATTTTACAAAGAACAAAGAGAATGAGTTTCTTACTGAGGTCGCTATTGTGAACAGCGACCAAAGTATACAAGGTCGTTATTCCCAAGAGCACTAGTGACCTCAGTTTTTTTAAAAAATTCCCTAAGGGAGCAAAAGTTCTCTAAAAGAGGACTAGTGACCAAAGTATACTAAGGTCGCTATTGCGGACTAGCGACCTCAATTTTATTTATTTTTTTTCCCAACAGAGCAAAGTTCTCTAAAAAACGCTAAGGCTGCGTTTGGTTCGTTGTTTTGAAAATTCATTTTAAACATAGTTTGGATCGTTTGGATTGGGTTTGGATCGTTTAAACAAAATTACCCTAAGTGTCTCAATACATTCATTTGAGGTCGTTAATCCCATCAGCAGCCTCATATATACTTCGGTCGCTAGTGGGAATAACGACATCAAACAAAAAATTCCAAATATTGTAAAACATAGCCCGCTATTTCCATTAGCGACTTTCAAAGTGAAGAGACCGTTAATGAGAATAGCGGCCGCTGCTGACGTAACACCAAGTAGTCCACTAGCGCTAATTGTTTCGAAACTGGCCCATATTCGCAAATATTTTCAAAAAGTGGCCTAGTACAGCACAAAGGTCGAGAAGAAAGGGAGTGGGTTTTAAACATTTCTTGGAGGGGAATGGAGGGGAGGGGAGGAATTTTTTTAAACATTTCTTGTTTGGTTTATTTTTTAGGAGGGGAGGGAAGGGGAATGGAGGGGTGCAGCATCCCTCCTGAGTCAATTTTGGCTCCCCTCAAATATTGGGAGGATTTGGAGGGGAGAGAAATTGAGTCAAATTTTTGTATAGTGATTGGACTAAATTGCCGTTTAGATCTAAATCTATTTAATCACACCATTAAAATTTGTAATCACTCCATTTTAAATTAAAAAAATTAAATTTGTAATCGCTCCATTTTGCACAGGAGTAGATTCCACATCATATAGTGTGTTGAACCAAACTCAGATACAGGCTAGGCCATGATTTTGCTTGCAAAACAAATCAAGAGATAGAGGCAATATTAGCAAACTTAGATCTTCAAATATTAGAGAAACTTGATTTTTTTTTTGTTGAATTTTGTTATAAAATGTAAAAGGGTATAAAAGTAATTTTATTATAAAATTCCTTCTCTCCCCTTATGAATCAAACAAGAAGATAATTATTTTTCCTCCTTTCCCCTCCTTTGAACCAAACAGAGTCTTGATTAAAATCCCTCTCCTCCGTTTCCCTCCCCTCCCCTCCATTAAAATCCCTCCCCTCCTTTGAACCAAACAGTTCCTTAGGCTTTTAGCTTGGGTTGAAACTATTTTCCAAATAGACAACTTTGATGAAACTAATTCTGATGATAGACCACTCGCAGTTGGAAACTGCAGTCTGTTCGATTGTGAGGCCGCAGTTAAAACTGCGGCATCTTCAAAAATGTGTTTTTTCAATACCGTAGTTCCCAACTGCGGCCTTAGTTCATTTCATATTTTGCCTAAAGTGACTTTGAGACTTAGACATAATTTTCCAAATAAAAATATGTTAAATAAATGTTGCAGTTCCTAAATGGGGCCTCTGTTATTTTTAGAGTGCAGTTGGGAACTGCGGCTTCTATTTAATATTTTTTACTTGGAAAAATTTGCCTAAGTCTCGAAATCACTATGCTAAATATGAAATGAACTAAGGCCGCAGTTGGAAACTGCAGGCTTGAAAAAACTCATTTTTGAAGAGGCCGCAGTAGGAAACTGCGGGCTCGTTTTCGAAGAAGCCGCAGTTCGGTACTGTGAGTGGTCTATCTTCAAAATTAGTTTTGAAGGTTGGTCAATTTTGGAAATTAGTTTTAAAAAGTGGCCTACGTTGGGAAAAAAATAAAAAAAATAAATAAATAGAGAGTGAGAGGTTAGATGGGCCGGGTTCAGGGACCCGACCCGTTTGGGCCCAATCCCCTCATCGGTTGGCCTAATAATTTGAAGTTTTATTTCCTTTAGGTAGAATTTTCTTTAAAATATGCAGTAATAAACTAATAATCCTATAGTTTTAGCATACCACTTGTCCAATTTCACGACAGCGCAGAGGTAAACTAGTACATACCGAATTTGCATGTTTGTGGCCCTAGAACCTCAGGAAAGAATTCACAAACTTCCTCTAGTTCAAGCAATCCGGTAGCATGAAAGTTTTGCTATACAATCAGACGGGAAGGGTGCATTTGACTAGTGGCATATGAAAGAAAAGTTGAAGATTTATAGAATCTCAAATTAAATTCTTAAAATATCATAAGTTTGGCATTTCACGAGTTTCCCACACTTTTATCCAAATGCCACTTGCCAAATACACATTATAGAAAGACAATTAAATTTGTGTGAAGAGATTCCGATGCTCTAGTCAAGGCCCAGAGAGCAGTAACTATTTCCATTATGCTAAGAGTAACAAAGTCTACCATTTCGAAACACAGAAGCAAAAGAGAGAGAACATGAAAGTAATAAAATGTCTGTCAATTTGTACAATGGGGAGAGGAGGTTGCAAACAATTGATGTCCAAATAACTGTTTTCCTCGTGAAATGAAACAGGCTACAGAAAATAGCGATGTCTCAGAACTTAATGCGACCACATCCTTCCCATGCATAGATTACACCATTTAACTTCATTACTACCATATACAAGATTAAGGAGGTTAAGAGTTTGTATAAGATTATCGAGGTCAAGTGCAAGATCTGGCCCCGTCTGACCTCGTAAGCAAATTCCAATATATTTCCAGCATCAAGCCCGAGAAAGACAGGAAAAGAGATAGAAACTGATGCATGGATCAAACACTCTCGTCTTGGTCCCACTGGGATTTGGGTATCTCCCCTGAATCAGTAATGATCACCTTTTTTCTTGGTTTCCCATTGTAAGTCCCAGCTCCCCCCTCTATCGCATACACAACGTCCATTCCCTGAATGACTTTCCCAAAAACAACGTGCTCCCCGTCCAACCTGGAGTTATGCAATTATCAGCAAATACAGAATGCATATTGTTACTTATTGTTATCTAAGAGCATCCACAATGGTTGTTTCTCATTTGCTATAATCTGCATCTACAGTAATAGCAAATAGAGAGGAATGCTGCAGTGGTCATTTGCTATATTTTTCTCATTTGCACGAGAGACAGGATATGATATCCCGTCTCTCTTTTTTTATTTAAAAAAAAAGCGTGAAACGGTATATGATGTACCGTTTGTCAACTTTTAGAAATTAATTACTTTTAAACTATTAAACCTAATTAACTATCTAAATTAAATAATATAATAATAACTAAACTTAATTAAACTTATAACTAAACCTAATTATTATACCTAACCTACCAATTAAATACCTAACCCTAGTTGACTATTTGACTACATTGGCACAAACGGGGAAACATTCCCCGTTTGACCCTTTACCTATTTTCTTTTTTTCCTTTTTCGGGTGCACAGACGGGATATCATTCCCCGTCTGACCATTTTCTAAAAAAAAAAAATTAAAATATTACAGACGGGATATCATTCCCCGTCTGACCCTTTTCTAAAAAAAAAAAATAATAATAAAATATTACAGACGGGATATCATTCCCCATCTGTATACAATAAACTATATTAAATTTTGTGAGACGGGGAATCATTCCCCGTCCTCTATAATTTGAGAATTCTCAAATCGTTTCTCATATTTGAGAAACAGACTTGATACGTTTGCTAAAAAATGGCAAATATGAGAAATTTAGCAAACCGTTGCAGCGCTCGTTTTCTAAAAAAAGGGCAAAATGAGAAATTTAGCAAACCGCTGTGGATGCTCTAAGGGTGCAAAAGAAACTTTACCAGAATGTTTTGACGGTCGTTATGAAGAACTGCGATCCATTAGAATTAGGTCCCGAATTTGCCATGGAAACAGTACCTGGAAATAGTACCGTTTCAAATATGCATTCATACAGACAAATGGATATTCAATTGCACAACCTTAAAAGTGTGTGTGTGTGTGTGATTGTGTGTAACAATATCATACTTACATCATGAGCAAGGTAAGAGTTAAAACAATGTGCACAGAAAACACACAAGACAGGTCATGGATTGCACTATAATTTCAACAATTCAAATGAGTAACTGTCACGTTGCTATCCCTATGCCTGTTCCTGAATCATTGTCTGCAAGCTGAGGTTCTCTTACTTATTAGGATGATGGCAATAGATCACTTGTTGCAGATGGCAGTGCTCAAGCAGTGTAAAGTAATGAAACTTGTACTTCTAATTAAGACGGTTAAATTTAACATTTAAACACTTCTTTCAAAGAAAAATTTACCAGACCGTTTAACCATAATAGCATGCATGTGCATACCAACTACCAAGTCCAGAACAAGAAGCCTATAGGCTATAGTATCATGTATAATGGATGAACACAAAGGGCTACCTAACCATACAAACGAACTTAACACCTATACCGATGGTTGGAACGAAATTTCTACTTCCTTAATCCTTGTATTACAATAGAGAACCACCCCACCAAAAAAAAACATGCACACACACACAAAATCCCCACAAAAAAGGAGGTACAGAGAATGAGGTGACACATGACAAAGAGGAAGCGCAAAAGTTTCAAACGTACTACAAAGACCTTGGGCGTAAAGTAGACCATAGAGTACCTAATGTAAACTTAACCCTAAATAGAGAATTTCCAAGAATTTTAAAGGATTAAATTAACCAACACGTAATACAAATTAAGTTAGAAATTATAACTATTACCTGGTTTGATGAATTTTCAAGATATGAAATAGTTTAACAAGCCCAATTAAAAGTTCAATCCTATCAATCAACAGTAATACTTAATCGTTCTTAACATGTAAGATATTCAATAAAGATTCGTACACTAATAGACAAGTAGAACACACACTCTAAATATTTGTGGACGACAGATAAATCAAATAATATTATAGAGATGATTGATGGTATTACAAATAAATGAGAAGTGGAAAGAGTATACCGAGTTGCGACGAATGCGTCGTGAACTTGCTGAATTTGAACAATAGGTGGGGCTAGGAGTGCGGGTGGCCGTCGATGGAGGCCGAAAGGGGCGGCGCCGAGATGTGGAGGAGCAGCGAGGGGGGCATCGGGGTGGCTGTGGTCGGAGTCGAGGCGACGGTGGGGTGGAGGAGGTCGAGTTGCGATGAGGGCGATGAAGGAGGGCCTGCGGAGGGGCGAGCGGGGAGGACGACGAGGGTGGTGAAGGGGCCGGAGTGGTAGTCGATGCCTCGACGATCGGTGAGAGAGGGAGGATGAAGACGGTGGTGGTGTGGGGCGTCGACGACGGCGAGGAGTCGGGATGGTGCGGTGCTGGGCACAGGGGTTGGCGAAGGCGATGGACGAGCGGGCAAAAGACGAGGGGAGGTGGTCGTGGCGGGGAAGCGGCAGCGCCGGGGTTTGAGTTTAGGGATCAAAAGAAGAGGAAGAAGGAGAAGGGGTTGAGTTATTTAGGGTTTGAATTTGAGTTTAATTTGGAGATTAGGGTTTAGGAATTGAAGTGGATTTGGGGATTTGGGTGTAGTTTTAGAGTTTATCACAAACCCTAAACTTTATTAGAATTTATCACAAATCCAAATAATTCTCTCAATTATATCACACAAAAAGGGATGAGCAATAACTCAACACAATAAATTCTTTTAATCAAGAATATCATATTTTCTCATTATTCTCAAGTCCTATATATAGGCTCAAAACAAATCCAAAACAAATCTCAAACAAATCTAAAACAAATCTCTCAAATAAACTACATATTGCTAAATCACAAAATAAAACAGATTTGATGTCCTCATCATTCTCTCCGGGTGGGAGAGGGCTCGACCCAGTCAAAAACCAGTGATCCTGTCATGGTGCTCCAAAAGATCTGGATCCAAGCGCGGAAGCTCTTCACGATCACTCCAAGTGTTATCTGACTTCGGCTTGTTCTTCCACCTCACCAAATGCCTATGAATATCATCATCTCTTATAGAAATTACCTGATCATCTAAAATAGTATTCAATTCTTCTGTCGGTGGGTAAATAGTATCAGGTAGTGGGGGTAATTGGGAAATCTCACCAGTCACCATTAGGCTGCAGGGTAGGCTCATCTATAAAAGGGTTTCTAGGGTTAAATTCTGGATCTTCATAAAGTACTATATCCTCAATATTGAAAGTCTCACTTATACCAAGAAAGTCAACGACATAGGCATTATCAATGATTTTATGAAGAATTTTAAATGGGTCTGCAACACGTGCATTCAACTTCTTAACGGATCAAGCTGGAAACCTTTCCGGACGAATCCGAATCATCACTTCGTCACCAATATCAAGAGTTTTAAATTTCCTTCTAATATCTGTCATTAACTTGTAGTTAAAATTATTCTCATTAATTTTCTTGAAAATTTTTCTATGCAAGTCATGAATGCGATATGCAAATGTGGATGCAGACTCTAAGACGCTATGATGTTCTTACACAGGATAAAGTCTACAGGCTGCCAAGTGACTTGGAAAAAAAATGGGTGACTCAGGTATATTCAATGGAGGTGATTGGATTGGCCGAATACTGTTGAGAGGTTGATCATCCTCTTCATTAAAGTCATCACTTACATGAGATTCATAAGTAAACTCACTGTCGGGCTCATCAGCGATGACAGCGGTACCTTCTACTATATTGATCTTACTTGGGCTGGGACAGTTGCCAGCAACATGACCGCATCCCTTGCATTTATAGCACTTAGTGAAAGGATCCATCTTAGAATAGTCTCGTTCAGTGTTCTTAACCGTGTTGTCATTTCTAAGTGCATAAGGATTTGAAGTAGGCTTGCTTGGGTAAGACTTGTTGGGGTACTGGGGAGAGGAGTGCTCAGGTCTAAAGAAATCAGAAGGGGTCATTCTAGAGGAATGATCCATCGAATCGCTGAACTTGTAATGAGAACTTGCTTTAAGGGAATCCATGTCGAGAACAAGGGCATAAGCTACCGCTAGTGAGTCCACATTTCTATGAATTAGCTCGCTTCTCAGATCGGCTCGTAATTCAGCCCTGAACCTAGAAAGAGTTTGTTCTTCGCTCTCTTTACCTAAGGCATTGCACCGAATAAAAAAGTCATCAAACTTATCAACATACTTTTGAGTGGATTTACTTTCTTGATAGAGTTGGTACCACGAATCTAGCAATTGGGTGTGAAACGATAACGATACATATCTCTCAGTGAACTTCTCTTTCATGACTTCCCAAGTGGCTATGGGGCCAGGCCACGGCCTCTACGGGCATGTTCAAGATTGGTCCGGTATTGTTGAGCTTTTTCAGTCAATTTTATCGTGGCAAATTCGACCTTCAGGGCTTCGCTCATATCAAACCACACGAAGTAGTGGTCCATGGCACAGACCCAATCAAGATAAGTTTGGGGTTCCATGTGGCCTTCAAAATGGGGAATGTCAGCCTTAACGTTCTTCTTGTATTGTTCGTCAGGGTTACGATCTTGATGTCGGCCGTCACGATCATTCCCTTGAGGGATCTGACGATTAGCATGGAGCTCAGGGGCAACAATTTGATTTAATTCCACTTTCTCAAGCCTCTGATTGTTATTGGCAAGAGTTACTTGAACGACAGCTAGGGTAGCAGAAATATCAGAGTTGTCCATCTCAGTTCGGGGAGGGGCTCGCGGAAGTCTAGGGATCCTAATTGGGTGATTAAGGAGGGACAAGAAAGGCTCTTCAGGATCTGTGATGGTGCTGCAAAGACGCATTCACTAACGGTGGAAAATTAAGGGTCGTGTGTTTGCTGAAATTTGGGAATGCACCTAAATTTTTTTTTTAATTTTAATTTGAAGTGATCTAAAGAACGAAAGAAAATAAAATAAATAAAGACTCTAAACGATTCTAAATGAATGCAAAAAAAAATAATGCCTAAATGATGCAAGAACTAGGATTTTAAGAACCTTCGCTCTGATATCAAAATGATGTAAACTTAACCTTAAATAGAGAATTTCCAAGAATTTTAAAGGATTAAATTTATTAACACGTAATGCAAATTAAGTTAGAAATTATAACTATTAACTGGTTTGATTGATTTTCAAGATTTGAAATAGTTTAACAAGCCCAGTTAAAAGTTCAATCCAATCAATCAACAATAATACTTAATCATTCTTAACATGTAAGATATTCAATAAAGATTCGTACACTAATAGGCAAGTAGAACACGACACTCAATATTTGTAGAAAACAGATAAATCAAATAATATTATAGAAATGATACAAATAAATGAGAAGTGGAAAGAGTATACCAAGTTGCGATGAATGCGTCGTGAAGTTCTGGATTTGAACAATAGGTGGCGCTAGGGGTACGGGGGGCCGTCAATGAAGGCTGAAAGGGGCGGTGCCGAGATGTGAAGGAGCAGCGAGGGGGGGTCGGGGTGGCTGTGGTCAGAGTCGAGGCGACGACGGGGTGAAGGAGGAGGTCGAGTTGCGATGAAGGCAACGAATGAGAGCCGGCGGAGGGGCGAGCAGGGAGGACGACGGGGATGGTGAAGGGGGTCGGAGTGGTAGTCGACGGACGGTGAGAGAGAGGAGGAAGACGGTGGTGGTGTGGGGTGTCGACGGCGGTGAGGGGTTGGGATGGTGCGGTGCTGGGCACAGGGGTTGGCAAGGGCGATGGACGAGCGGGCTGAGGACGAGGGGAGGTGGTCATGGCGGGGAAGCGGCGATGCCGAGGTTTGGGTTTAAGGATCTAAAGAAGAGGAAGAAGGAGAAGGGGTTGAGTTAATTAGGGTTTGGATTTGAGTTTAATTTGGAGAATAGGGTTTAGGAATTGAAGTAGATTTGGAAATTTGGATGTAGTTTTAGAGTTTATCACAAACCCTAAACTTTATTAGAATTTATCACAAACCCTAATAATTCTCTCAATTGTATCACACAAAAAGATGGATGAAGAGCAATAACTCAACACAATAATTTTTTAAAAATCAAGAATATCATATTTTCTCATTATTCTCAAAGCCTATATATAAGCTCAAAACAAATCTCAAACAAATCTAAAACAAATATCTCAAATCTAAAACAAATCTCTCAAATAAACTATATATTGCTAAATCTCAAAATAAAACAGATTTGATGTCCTCATCAGTACCGCTTAGAACGGATTTTTGGCAGGATAGCTCCGACAACCTGCATTGAGGTCGATTGAAGACCCGTTCAGGAGGAGATTAAGGAAGTAATATCACATATCTTTTCAAGAAAGCACCAAGCCCAGACGGATTCCTAATCATGTTCTACCAACCCTTCAGGGAAGAAATCAAAGATGATTTACTGGCCATGTTGGCAGAATTCTATGATCACATACTCAAATTGGGCAAACTAAACTATGCAGAAGTAGTTCTTATCCCCAAAAATGAAGAAGCTACCCGAGTTGGGGACTTTCACTCTATCGGCCTGCTTAACTGTTCGGTTAAGATAATTACCAAGATCCTCAGCAACTGTTTAGGGCAGGTGATGGACAGGTTGATCAGAATGAAAACACAGACTTCATTAAAGGCCGATATATCTTGAACTGCGTAGCTACGGCAGAGAAAACCATTCACGAGTGCCACATATCTATTCAAGAAAGCCTACGACTCAGTGGAATGGAAATGCTTAATGGAAGCACTTAAAGGTCGTGGATTTGATGATAGATGGATCAGGTAGATCCGACACTGCCTTACTAGTAGTAGAACGACCATTGTTGTCAACGGAACAACAGGGCAACCGTTCTCGTACAAAAGAGGGTTGCAACAAGGGGATTCCTTTGTCCCCCTCTTATTTACCATTGTGGCAGATGCGCTTACAGTCATGTTGGATAATTGTAGGCAGGCAGGGTGGATCACTCCGGTGGCCAGTGGAAAAAACCAACTTGGCTGCACCATCTTACAATATGCGGATGATACACTATTGTTTGGTAATGGAGATATAGGGGAGACCATTGTTTACAAAGGTGTAATCTACAGTTTTGAAGCATGATTCGGATTGAAGGTTAACTTCCACAAGAGTGAGCTAATACCTATTGCCTTGTCCGCAAAGGAGGTCGGGGTACATGCAACCATCCTAAATTATCAGGTTGACAGGTTTCCTATCTGGGCTTACCAGTTAACCAGGTAAGTTGAAGAAAACAAATTGGTTCTCAATCATTGACCGGATGGAGAGTAGGCTAGCCGGATGGTAAAGGAGATCTCTCTCCCTAGGTTGGAGTCACCCTCATCAACTCGGTGTTATCTAATATGCCAATATATTATCTGTCATTCTTTGAAATGCCGAGATGGGTGATCCACAGGATAGATCGAATTCATAAATATTTCTTATGGAAGGGTGTCGATGCCAAGAGGGGCGGTTACCACCTGATCAGATGGGAAAAAGCCTGTATGAAGAAAATTCATGAAGAATTAGGAATTATCGATCCGAGTGACATGAACTTTTCCCTCCTCGGAAAATGGTGGACAGTGTTCCACCCCAATGGCGAGAGATGGCAAAATTTCGTTCGGTCCTATTTGCAAGGGAAAGGGACGCGGCACCAGGGTTTCAGGATGGGGTCAAGAGTTTCCTGATTTTGGAGAGGGGTCCCTAAGGCTTTTGACCCATTAAATAGATGTGTATCATCTTTCATTGGTAACAGTCATCTGACTAAATTTTGGTGGGACAAATGGTGCGACGAGCACTCGCTTAAATAACTGTTCCTGGATCTCTATGAACAAACGACACAACCACACAACACGGTGGCTAAAACGTGGAAGGGGGATCATGGAAACCTGCGTTTAAACGGCGTCTAAACCAGGCACCCCAAGCAAGGCTGGATGAACTACAAACTAATGTAACCCAAGCAGGGGTGAAATGCTCAGCTAGCCCAGATTGGAAAGTTTGGGGGCTGGAAAAAGATGGAAAATTAACGGTACGGTCAATGTACAATCGGTAACATTTTAGAAGGTGTAGACCGAAGTGATTAACTGTAATTTGGAAGGCCAAAGCACCCCTAAAACTTAAAATTTTCCTCCGGCCAGTGCTTAATGATGTTAATCTGACTAGAAAAAATCTGGCTACATGGCAACCAAATACAGTGACCTCATGTGGTTTCTGTAACATTTATACGAAGTCCAGAGAACACCTTCTGGAGTGTCACAGAAGCAAAATGGTTACAGTCGAAGTTTTAAAGGCGCTTGGCACAAGTGTGTATCCCCTATTATACAAGGATCTATGGATTGGTCCCAAGTTCTTTGCTGAGAGAAGGAAAATGAGAAACGCCTGGTATATTGCTATAGTTGCCACGACATGGGTTCTTTGGCTCGATAGAAATAACTTTTACTTTCGTTGAACTAGTAATAGTATTTCTGGCAATTTAACTCATATTATGCATCTTATTTTCTTTTGGAGCACAGCTGCAGCATTAGGACCAAGAGGACAGATTACCAGAGCCTTTCAGGTGGAGGAGTACGATAATAAGGAGATAGTGATTGGGCCGAACCTAGAGTGAGTTCCATTGCTCGAAGTCCCCACCCTCCAGGGATTTGTTGGAGGGACCTCATATATTATATTTATACTCCACATTTTCCTCGACAAAAAAAAGTCAATAAATTTTTTTTTTTGGAATAAAAAAGTCACAGGAGGTATTGATAAGTTGAGTGCGGTCATCTACTGGTCCACCATCAGAAGCGAGAAAAAGGCATTACTGCCATACAACAATAGTATTAATTAGAAACCCTTGAGTTCACTCTAGCCACTATTAGTGTGGCATTGCCATCTTTAGATTCGCCTTTTTCAGCAGGTGAGTCACTGTCAGAACAGTGAAGGGTGCACGATTTCACTGATTCCTCTTCATCCAATCATGGAAATCTCATCGCCTATGTGACCACTGTGTCCCACACTTCTCTCCATCTGTAATCATCTTTACTCGCATAGATAACACACAAACCCAAGTACCTTTCCCATTCCCTCTTAGCCCTGTCTCTTACCCCTAGGAGGTCTTTCTCCATCAGCATATTTGTTTTTTTCTCTTGGAGAACTCATTGCTTTGATCCACACAAGCTGGGTAAGAAGTTTATAGAATGGTAAGGACAAAAGGTAATTTGCTTCAGAAAGAAGTTGGGGGACTAAAGATGTATGAGGAAAACTAGAAAGTAATAAATGGAAATCGAGTAAATCAGAAGTGTAGGAGAGGCAGATTTTAGGATAAGTGATCAAGATAACATGATAGCCGAATGCCACGGTCAGGGCTCAAGCAACAAATGAAATAAACAGCTTCAATTGTGTGAAAGACCGGAAAGAGGATAGGAAGATTGCTATCTATAATTTGTGAGGATAATAAATACTTTCAATTATTAGTACATGCAGCCCTAACAGAATGAAAGAAGCAAAGAAAATCTCATATTCTTGGGATAAGGTTAGACTGTTAAGGGTAAATGATATTGTATTATTATAATATTATTGCGATTGACTTGTGAGCACATTAGAAAACTGAAGATGGTTTAGTGGCTTTCTTCAATAAAATGATTGTTTAGTAACAGACACTTGCAATACAAAGAACTATAATATGAAGAGAACCTTGGTATTTCAACACAATGATTGAGCTACTTTACTGCAGGCAAAATCTGAAAAATGCACAATTTTCCAGTTCAAAATGATAGCCCAGTTCCCTCAAAAGACAACAATGAAAATTTCAATTTCACCATGTAAGCACGAAAGTATGATATTAGTTAACTGGACTTCTATGCGGAGAAAAAAAAAAAGTGAGTGGCATCTTACTGCAATTTAACCTATTTCATCTATAAAAAGAAAGGACAACAGAATAGCTTAAAAACCTGGATGTGAATGTTTAATGGTGAAGTTCTCATCTGGAAAGGTGCGACCATAGATAGATTCACCACCCTTCCCATCCCTATGAGAGATATCGCCACCTTGAATCATGAAACCAGAAATAATTCGATGAAATGGTATTCCCTTGTAGTGAAGAGGTTTTCCACTAGCCCCTTTGCCCTTTTCGCCTAAAAATAGGAACGAAGACACAGATTACTAAACTTAATTAATCTCCTTTATTGAAGTAAAAGGAATAAATTATGTTATAAGCAAATTATCATTCACGGACACAGATCTATAAAAGAGAATCTGAAATAAACTTTTTCATTTATAACAAAATACCTGTACAAAGGGCCCTGAAGTTTTCTGCAGTGCAAAAAAGAAATATCATTAGTGATCATTAAACATGACTACACAAAACAAACTGCTATAAGAGGAAAAGTAATTGAATACTTTAAAATTTTTAAACATTCAAGGATAACTTGAGCAACAAGGAAATTCCCCAGAATAGTAGAAATTCAAGAACAAACATACAAGTTGAATTCAGCAAAATGAAAGAGATGCGAATAACCATATATTATGTGCTGATGTGCAATTAAAACACATGATCCTTCTTAGTTATTGAACTTGACATACTGATAGTAAGTATATAATATCTTATACTTCCCATGTGATTTATGTAAATGTTCCACAACAATATACCAATTATTTTACTTCCAGCAATTTCCAAAATATTTTGTAATGATAACCATCTCCGTAAAATTTATATAATGAGTAAATTTTTTGTAAATCTATTATGTAAAGAAATGTGAGGAAAAAATTATCAGCAATGACCACAATAGCCTTCTTCAAGCATACAGCCTTCATTAATAAGTAGAACTGTATGTGCAAAAGGTATGATTATAAAGATTGAACTCAATGCTTGCCCCTCACACATGACCGAATTAGCTTCCTACCCTTGATGCCTACAATAATCTAAGTGCTCTCTTACCCTCATCATCTGGAATCATAATTCCCACGAGTTAAGGTTCTCTATCTTTGAAAGATGGATAACAAGTTATAAATAGAATACCAATTCCTCAACAATGTTAAGTATGCCAAAATCCTACCCAAGAAATCGATCTACACAATCAATGATAGAAAAGTTGAGGTCATTCAAAATGCCCAACAGGGATGGGGATAAATCTGAATACATGCATTTCCCAATCTAAATTATAAATTTATAATATATTGTATGCCGCCAATTAATTATGGATGATGACTATACTGGAAGAAAAAGGGGGATGAAAGACTACAGAAAACCTTAAGAAGGGTTTTGTAATAGATCATGGATGATGGATCCAACAAAATTATAGGACAAATGAATCTAAATTCCATAATCCATCTGCACTTTCCCGATTAAAAACGCTTCTGGACTTAATTATTATTGAACTAACCCCAAACCTCAGTAAATAAGATCAACAATGTCTACTCAACCGAAATATTATGCAGGGAAGATGTAAAATGTGTACACCCAAAATGCAATGTTTCAGATATAAAATGCATGCCTCTTATTCATTTATAATATTTCGCGTGACACGACCACAAGTGGCACCACAGAAAATTCCTCCTATGGTGGTCTAAGAGTCCTCCTGCATGATCTACTTCACTCATGAAGGTTATCATGACTTGAAACATATATGGATACGTAATCAAGTGATTGTACTGAATTTCCTATCAGTGATTATGCAGCTCTGTAGGGGAACTATGAAATCATGCTTCAAAGAAAGCATTCAGAACAACAGAACATGCACAATGGTGTTCTTCATAATTATAAAAAGTAGAGTACGTATTAATATGCTTTTGACAAGCTATAACCAGATAATGCCAGATCTAGAAACAGATAAGCATCTCAATAATCCAATAAAGTGATACCATCAATTTGTTGTTAATGTATACATTATCAGCAAGCAATCAAACACCATTGCCAAGTATCAACATTATTCTACAATGTAATAGAAAATTCTTAAACAGAAACAGCATAATTAAAACATACCAACTGTTTTTGGAACCACCTGTCCATATAATCCGATAACAATTCTACCTGTACAAAGAAAAAAATCTGTATAAAAGAGTAATTATTCATTGGATCAACCTTTAACTTCTATATATTTTAGTTATCTGTATGTTCATCATCGGTAGCTTTTTTTTTGCCAAGACATCGTTATCACTAGCTACTTATCATAAAACTGGTCCAACCAAGCAGTCTATGTGACATTAGCAACAGGAGTAGTCAATTTGTTTCCCAATAGAAGGTGAGGTACAGAAGATTAAGGTAAAAGAACTAGTCCAGAGATAAATGTGCATTATATATCTCTTAATCTCTCTTTTTACAGAGATATGTCTCCACAGTCCACATAGTCGATGTTCAATGGAAAGTACCGAGGGTGCTTGGCATGCCTCAATGTAGTGTACAAATGTTGATACCAAGAAAGAGGGTAAAATGCTTATCTAAGAATAATTTTAAATGGCCAATGTACATGGTTAAACAATTCAAATCTCCTCGGTCTGATGATAAGAATTGATATTTTAGATTCTGATGATAAAAAGATATTGTTGATCACTAGATATTGTTGATCACTATGCATAATAATACAAACTCACTGGATTATGAACAACTAAAGGTAGTCTCCAATGAAAAATGCACCTTGTTCTGTGCTCATAAAACAATAATCATTGGGAAACCCAAGATCTTATAATTTCTTACATTACTACGAAGAGAGTCCTATGCTTCTCTAAATTATTTGTGTTTACTATGAATAGAGACCCATGCTTCTCTAAATTATTTGCTTACACATACACGCGGACTGATATCAAGTTGGCAGCTCATCATAAAGAATCTTTATTGGGTCCTAGTTGGAGTCTTGTGCTTCATAGCTGTCTCACATAGTGAAATTACAAGATAAAGATGACAATTTGCAACATCACAGATCACACACAGAGGAAGGTTTCAAGCTGATGACAGCTTATCATAAATGTATTTGTTATATACTTGTTGGAGCCCTGTGCTCCATAAATCTTATATGATGAGATTAAGTGATAAGTGATAAAAATAAACATGTGGGGACAGAAGTTAAAAAACGACCTTTGATAGCCAGGACAAATATTACCACTTCAATATTATCTTAATCTAAAACGCAGATTGACATACCCATATGTTGTGCATCAATATCAACATCCAAATAAACTCGGTGTGTAACTTCATGCACCTTTTCCACTTTCACGTCTTCCTAAGCATGAACAGAAGACAAAGTTTAGTGTTTTAGTTTTTCGTTAACAACTAGAATCAATATTCTATAACAACTTATGGAAATAAGAGGCTATCCACAAATAAGTAAAACTATTTCTCTATAAAATCTAAGCAAGTAACTTAAACTTCAAGCTCCGATTCACAAAATAATGAACCACCATTGCAGGTGCCAATATAAGTTATGCTTAATATAAAAAAATGCCAGTAGTATCATGAGATATAAAATAGAAATTGCAGTCAAACCCAAAAAACCCATATGAGATATCCAGTAGTAAATAATCCCAGATGGGATATGCAACAGACTAGAAAGGTGCATGATATGATAATAATTCCTAAGAAGTCAAGGATTTTTACAGCTAGCATTTTAATGAAAACTTATGGCAAAAGCACTGCCACTAAACAAGTTTACTTAATACAATGTGCATCCTCTAAAGGGGCACTTCGTATGCAAATTAGAGGATTGCAGGGATTATGAGATTACGGGGAAGGTGAAGGAGGGGATCATGATACCCTGGAATGTTACATTATTGGGTTTGGTACAACACATTGCATTCCTTAAAATCTTTTATTATTGGTTGCAGTAGTAGTATGTACTTATTGCCAGCTCTTTTTGAAGAGGGGAATCCATAAATACCACACTTCTAACAGAAGATTATCATTACGGTGCTATCTAGGATTACTTCCAAAACTATGTGTTTGTCTTGCCAAACCATGTAATTCAAAGGTAAATCTCAGATTCCCTTACACATTACACCATATCAAACCCCCCTGTTAGGGTAATCAGAGCTTGGACTAGCAAAGAGTATGGAGACTAAATGTCTATATTTTGTTCGTTTGGTTATAATCATAACACACTATAATTCGAGATAAGAAAAAAAAAACACAATTAGAAAGATTGAACTCTCTGCATGTTGTTATTTTACTATAAAATTCCTACAAAATTCAAGAATTAAACATAACAAGAGCTCTCTTACTAAAAGCTTCTTTCAAATAGTAGCCAAGTTACTAAGGCAGGTGCCCTTTGGATGAAATTTTCAAAGAAAATTTATCCCATTATTCACTAACTAACTCATAATTGCAAATTAAATAAATTATATGTATAACAGCATGTCGATTATCACAAGCTGATATGAAAGGGGATTTTGTTTTTTTTTTATAAAACCTAAATTTCTTCAACATAAACAATTTCTTCCGAACAAAAAATTGCAATTCTATGACGAAACACTCTTCACATCACCACTAACCGACATCAACAATCAATAAACCTAATCAACATCACAAATTAAAGAACAACAGAAATTGATTTTGAAAAGGGAAGAGAGAAAAATAGACCTGAAAAATCTTGTTTTGAGAAACGGAGAAGAAGGCAAGGAAGACGCAGGCGAGCACCAAGAAACCGACGACCACTTTCCGCAACATATTGGCCTCCATCTCCACTACTCACGTTCGTTACTGTAATCTCCCTCTCATTTTTTTTTTTGGCAGGTTTGGATCTGAGCGCAAATTTTGACGCAGTTTTGTTATCCAGAAGGACGAGTGTGTTTGTTTATTACGGGTCGATCGTATCGTGCCGGTTTTTGTGACCTGAGATATAAGAATTTTTTCCCAAAAAGACCCTTTTTTGAAAGTTTTTACCAAACTGACTCACTTTAAAAAAAATCCAAACTGACCTACTCGTTATCTCACATAGCGAGTTTAGGTAAAATCTCATTGTTTTCTGAGACAGCGAGTGTTGGGTTTGTGTTTTTTTTATTTCTCCCTGGCCAAGAAAAACCACCTCGCTTTTTGAGACAGTGAGTGTCGATTGGAGTTTTTTTAGACCACAGGTTCGAATTTTTTTCTCTCCTTATCTCCATTCTTACTCTTCCTTATCCCCATTCTTACTCTCTCCTTAACTCCGAAACTCAAGACCCTAGCCTCCCAAATTCGACCTTCTACCCACAAAATCTTCTCTAAATTTAAATATATTCGCTTAATCTTTCCCAACCCTCTCACCTTTTACTCTCAAAACCCTAAACTCATCTTCCAAAAGATCCATATTTTGGAATTTCGATAAACATCAAGTGGATAGCAACTTCAACTCTTCTACCCATATATCTACGGCTATATCCTTCTGATTATTATTGTGAATGTATGATTTATATCACCTATTATTTTGTACATTTTTGTAGGTTTTGTTTGTGGCTAGATAATAAATCGTATTTTCGTATAAATATACGTAGGTTTGGATTACGATATTCCTGTTTGGCTATACTTTTGTGGTAAAATAATTTGTGATCCAAAGATAGATTGTTGTTATAGTGCCGTTGATCCTGAAATAGTTTGGGCACCTCGTACCATTGCATTGGAAGAAATAGTTGAGAAAATTTATGAAGTTACTAATTGGAATAGGGCTCAATGGAATGTGAAAATTTTAGCTCGGTATGCAGAATGAAAAGGAGATGATCTGTATTTTATGACAGTGCCCGTATCTACTGATAATGCTATGAAGTCAATGATTGCTATGACACTTGATCCCGATTGTACTTGATCTGCATTGGAGTTATATATTCAGCAAATCTAAATTATGAATACTCAGCCACATGATAATCCTAGTTCAAGCTTCGTACGAGAAGTACCGACACAGCATATGAGGTCTAACCCTGTTCAAACTTCACAAGCAATCCCACTGTTCCCACATGAAGACACGTTCACAAATACAGCAAACCCGGATTCCACAGATGTTGAGTTGCCACGTCAACCTAGTCCGGTTCATGACTGTTCGAAATGACACTTTATTTGAATTATTTCAAAATGTTACCATTAACAACGACCTATTAGATGATGATGAAGAAGATGAAGAAATGGACGATGAAGTTGATGAGAGTGTAGAAAATGATGATGGGGACGAAGATGATGAATATGTAAATGTAAACCCAAATGATAGTAGGGCTAATGAAGTGAGAGCTACTGATAGCTATGCCAATATTAACGCTCATGTTACCGAGGAGATGACACAAGGTGCTAGAGTACATCAAGTTCCACAAGAGTCGTCAAGTCCATCCAATGTAGACGAATTGTACATTGGACAGAAGTTTGTAAGTAAAGAGTCGATTCAGCAAACTGTAAAGCTGTATTCTATTAAGAAACATCGGGAATTCGTCACATTGAAATCTACACCGACACTGTATACCATTAAATGTAAATTGGTACCTAGGAAACGTACAATTGAGGAGATGGTGCAAATTCCTCCAGTAGTAAGTGAGGGTGGCTACCAAAAGGCGGGACAAATTTCGTGGTGAAGAATATAGTTAGGCCTCATACTTGTACGAATCCCACGTTGAATCAGGACCACTGTAAAGTTGATTCTAACCTTATTTGCAATTTGATTGTGAGTGTGGTGAAGTATGAGATAGGTTTAACACCGCGGGCCATTATTAAGATAGTGAAACTACAATACAATTATCAGATTTCATATAAGAAGGCTTAGATTGAAAAACAAAAAGCAATTGAGAGGTTGTTCGGTACCTTCGAAGAAGCATATACGAAGTTGCCTTAATACAAGCAGCAAATTCAGGAAGCGTTGTCCACTGGGATACATATTAGTCTGATTCTGGCGAGGAAACATTCAAGAGAGTATTTTGGACATTTGGTGCTTCGATTGAAGGTTTCATGTCTTGCAGACTTGTTATTAGTGTTGACGGAGCTCACTTGTACGGTAAGTATAAGGGTTGTCTGTTAATTGTTGTTTCTCCAGATGCAAATGATATCTTATTTTCCTTTGCATTTGCATTAGTTGATGGAGAAAGTATATATACTTGGACATGGTTCATGAGTTGTATTCGGTATTTTGTCACCGATAGAACTGAGTTGTGTGTTATCTCCGATTGTCATGCTAGTATTTTGTCTGCTATGGAATTGCAAAATGAAGCTTGGAACGAACCTAATGCATATCATTGTTATTGTATGCGACATTTTGCTACAAATTTCTTCAGTAAATTTGGTATCAAGGTTATGAGGAAAAAGGCAAAAATTATAGCGTGTCAAAACCAACCCAAAAGGTTCAATACCAAACTCGCTGAACTTGAAACCATTAATGTTGAGGCAGCTAATTGGTTGAAAGAGAAACTGGTTGAGAAATGGGCACTTTATGAAGATGAAGGCCGACGATACGGCATAATGACTACGAACCTATCAGAGGTTTTCAATTCAGTCTTGAAAGGTGTCTGTAGTTTACTGATAACTGCGATTGTGGAGATGATCTTTTATTGTCTAAATTCTTACTTTACTACTTGTCGACAGGAAGCCAATAAGCTTTTATCTGAAGGAAAATTTTTTGTTCAAAGAGTACAGGAATTGATCGATATTCGGCGTGAAAGAACAAACCGACATGAGGTTATAATCTTTCATCATTAACCTGGACTTTTTTCCGTCAAAACAGGTGTACGCATGGTAGGTGGAGATCGAATGGGTGGGAACTTGTACAGTGTTAACTTTGGTACTAAAACATGCACATGTATGAAATTTCAACTATATCATATTCTATGTTCTCATGTATTTGCAGCTTGTGCATATCGTGCAATCGATTACAAGCCTTTTTGATAAATTTTACTTAGTTACTACATTAGCACAAACATAGGCTCCCCTCTTACATCTAACTGTAGATCCAGCATACTGGCCTACTTTTGATAGACCATGATACATTGCTAATGCAAGCCTGTGACATTCAAGAAAAGGCCAACCGAGATCTACGAGAATTCACAACGACATGGATAAGAGAGATAGGTCTAGCGGGAATGAAATGTTCGAAATGTGGGTTGCATGGACACAATAAGCGGCGATGTAGTAATAGAGGATCTCGAAACATTTAAACCATGTCAAATTCCAATGTGTTTGTCTTTGTTTTGTCAACTTTGCAGTAGTTTGTAATTGTTGTATTATGTGATGTGGACTTTCTAGTAATTTGTATGCGTTTAATATTGAACTATGATAATTCTCATTTGTTTCAAAATCATTGGAAGTTGAGAGATTGTGAATGAATTTGGTTCATAGATGTTGGAGTATATATGAATGTACAGGTTAGACTGCAATTGTAGTTTGCAATTGGAAATTTCTTGCCTAAACTCGCTTTCTCAGAATGCGAGTCTAGTTAAACCTCATCGCTTTCTGAGAAAGTGAGTTTGGAGTTGAGAGATTTCCAGAGCCTACCTGGTCTTTGGAAATTTCCCAACTCAATAGTCGTTATCTCAGAAAGTGATAGGATTTTGCCTACACTCGTTTTCTGAGATAGCAAGTGTAGGAAAAATCCCATCGCTTTCTGAGAAAGAAAATGTTGAGTTGAGAGATTTTCAGAGCCTAACTGGTCTCTGAAAATCTCTCAACAAAAAACTCGTTTTCTCAGAAAGTGATGGGATTTTGCCTACACTCGCTTTCTGAGATAGCGAGTGTTGAGTTGGGAGATTTCCAGAGCCTAGCTGGTCTCTAAAAATCTCTCAACTCAACAGTCGCTTTCTCAGAAAGCGATGAGATTTTTCCTATACTTGCTTTCTCAGAAAGCAAGTGTAGGCAAAATCCTATCGCTTTCTGAGAAAGCGTGTTGAGTTGGAAAATTTCCAGAGACCAGCTAGGCACTGGAAATCTCTCAACTCTCAATTCGCTTTCTCAGAAAGCAAGGAGGTTTATACCAGACTTGCTATCTGAGAAAGCGAGTTTAGGCAAAAAAAGGTTCCAATTGAAACTGCAATTGCAGTCTGCCCTGTATACAACTCAACTCAACTCCACCACTTCAAATACTACAATTGAAACTCAACTCCACCACTTCAATTGAAACTCCAACATATGCACTTGACCACGTCAACAATTTCTAACATTTGCACTTCACCAATACATACATACACTTCACCAATTCAACAATTTCCATCTCAACAATTTATAATCCATCAACAATTCAACAATTTCTAATCCATCAACAATTTCAAAATAAACATCAACACAAAAAATTAAAACAAGCACACTCACACACCCCATACTCAATAACGTTCCTTTATACATTCAATAATTTAAAAAGTTCACAAATCCACTTCCTTCACCTACATGAATTGATACAAGCACATATATACCCTCCATGGATATATCAAAAACCACATGAATACATATATACACTACCTTCACCTTCACTTACATGAATACATTAAAAAAACTTTGAAAAAGCGATGAGTAATGGCTACCTTCACGGATCGGGTGTAAAAAAGTTCGGGGGTCTCCTTTGCCTTTTAGCACATGATGGAGTAGCTTCAGTGACACCGGATAAGGAAATTTGATCCTCTTCATGTGGTTGTGTCCCTTCAACATTTTCTTGTGCCTCATTAGCTCAAGGTTCATCTTCGGAGTCGCTCTCCAATATTCTCTGACTATGTGGGGGTCTATACACCACTTTCTTAACACAACCACCTCGTCGATTGGTTGGAAATGCAGGATTCGCTAATATGGCATCTAATGTAGCTCCTTTGCCGACAACATCAGCTTGTGCACAATATGACATAATCATCTTACGTGCGAAGTCCTTCATCGATTCGGCAACATTACTCCTCAACAGAGCAGTGCATTCTTTCGCCTATATCCAAGTCTAGACCATCTACACAACAAAAAAAATTGCAGTTTTAGGTGGTGCTTGTGTATAAATAAACAAAAAATTTACAGAATAATAAATTAACACAACTAAACTTACGAGTTTACGAATGGTTGATGCCTTTGGTTGGAACATAGGCAATTTTATTGAATGGTCATCTGCTGGTTCGACGGCTCGTCGATGAATCGGGACTTCCACACTAGCTGGAGTCTGCACTGTGGGAGAGATATGACGTCTAGTCATCCTCTCATACCAAGCCATGTAAGTCTCATGCATCGATGCACCGAACGGAGGAAGGTCACCAATGATTTCGTCGAACTGGTGCGCATTCCATCTCTCAACATATGTAAGCAAACATGTGGCCCAATTGTGACCGGGTTATTGACCCATTCCAGTAAGAGAATGCATCTCGGTATTGTACGGTTCAACAACAAGAATACTTTGAAGCAGAACAAACTGACGTAGCACTCTATTAGCAAAGTAGAATTCGACTGTGCCAAAGTTGATTAGAGGTGCCTTTGTCAGCCACAGCTCATGCCTATACAAGAAAATAGGCGGTAGTCAACCCAAATGCTCCTCCATGTAGGGATGCCACTTGACGCAATCATCTACCAATCTATCCAATTCATCTTGAAAGTACGTCAGGCATCTGTTTGGGTTCACCTTCCATGTGAGATTCCCGGACCTGTACACACCTTGTGGAAGTAACATGTGTTGGTCCTCCGGGACATGCATCCAATTGGGTGATTGCCTACTCACTACGGGCCGACCAGCATGAATACGTTCCCAACTCCACACTTGAAGCAAAATCATTGGTCCATTCATATGCACCGAACCAAGAGAGCACTTGCACAAACTTCTGTATAGTGAGGCCAATGCGGCACTACCCCAACTGTATACTCCGACTCTTCGCAGATCAGCAATCAATGGAAAGTACATCAACGACACCGAATGACCAGTGGAGTTCGGAAACATCACACCGTCAAATAGTGTCAAGATGTATGCCCTACAATAGCACTCAACCTCGACCTCAGTCGAATTCTCATTCAACCTATTCTTGAAAGTCTCCTTCAACCACTTCAAGCGAATGAACTTTCCATTTACTGCCCCCGTTTCGACTTCTACACCGAGGTATTGTTCCATAAGATATTTCGGATGGAAGTCCATCGTCCCTGTCACTGCCTGCCCATCGACTGGAAGACATGTGAGTACGGAGACGTCCTGTAGTGTTACGGTCATCTACCTAACCGGCAAGTGGAAGGTATGGATTTCAGGCCGCCATCTCTCAAGAATTGCGGTAAGAAGAGGCCGATCACATTTAATCGAGCTCATCATTCCAATACCGTACTGTAACCCCTGTTTTCCATTTTCCGTATTTTTGGATGTATTTTTTTTCTTTTTGTGTATTCTCTCATTGTATCTCTTTTTGGACCGTATATTGGATCTTCTTTTTCAATATATATTCATATTTTTTTTTATTGTTTTGTCGTCTTCTATTTGGGTTCTTGACTTTATTGCCTCCTATTATTTTCATCTCTGTTTGGCCGGGCCATTACTTTTGATCCCCATTATTTATTGTTCATGTCCTATTATTTTTATTTGTTCCAACTTCATTCTTGTTCACCCTAATCTACTTGGATTTTTTTCTTTTCATTTGAACCCATTGAAATCCTTCTCTAACCCATACCCATTTACTAACACTACTCATACCCGTTAGCCCACGCAACTACCCGTACCCAATATATACCCGAAACCTATATGCAGCTAAACCCTAATCCTACTTATATATATATACACACACACACCCCCATTCATATCTCTATTCATCCCTACCGAACACAGCCGTCTTCAACCCCTCATCCCTCTCCCAAAACCCTACTCTCTGCCCCGACCTGCTCCCGATCCAGCGCCCCCTCTGGCTTCCCCTGTCTGCCTGCAGCGCCCTGTCATCAACCCGATGCACCATCCTGCGTCGCGCTGCCTCATTCACCAGTCGTCAGCCCTAGCCACCTGCACCCATGTGCGTGCTAACTCCCGATCTCCCAGACCTCCCCAGTCCCAACCTTGCCATCTCCTACACCCACTTCTGTCCATCCCCTACTCCCGATCGATGCTTATGTGCTGCCCCTCCTCCCGACGACAGAACAACAAGCAGCAGCGACAGCACTCCGTGCTTCCTTCGCCGGCTGCAGCAACATCTAGACAGCATCGTCGTTTCCCTCGCTCTCTCTTGATGTGATTATTTGGGTTCGTGGTGCTCGGGTGCTCGTTATTGTGCTCGTGGGTTTATTGTTCGTTGAGTTCGTTGCCCAGGAATCCGTTCCTATTATTCTTGCTTTTTGCTCCGTCCTGTCGTCTCTAAGACAAGTAACTTATATTATTTTCTTTGTGTAATACAAGTACTAAATACCGCATGTAGTGTAGTTGTGTTCTAGAGATAATTCTTGTGTGAAACCCCTGTTGTATCTTGTCTCTATTGTGTTACCCGTCCGTAGTTGCCATATGACACACATGACATAAAATAACTTAGGGATGACCACTTCTTGATGTGTACATGCATGTTGTTCGTATGATATCATGTGTTCGATGCATTGATAGTAGTATAACTTGTCGTAAACTTGTAAAATACCCTAAACCATGTTGCTTAGACATCTAGTATACCATATTTCACGTTTGGTTATGTTTTGGATGAATTTCATATGAACTAGTTGATTTTGTGTGTAAATGATATTTTCTGTTTTGTCGATTCCCTGTTTTTTATCAGTATTTTAGATCCTATTAAGGTCAGTATATGAAAATTATTTATGAATATGAATTATAGAAAATTCTGTCTGCTTTCTAGATTTTCTGACAAATCTCAGTTTCGATTTATGAGTTTCGAGTTATGACTATTTTACTACAGATGTGTTTAAAATTTCAGATCCAGTTTTATATGAATTTTGTATGACTATTTATTTTTCTATTGATTGAAAATAATATTTTGATCCAATATTTTGCTGGTTACAAGTAGAATTGATTGGAATTAACCCATAATTTTTGTGGATTTAATTGATAACTTTTATAAATCATTTTGTGCTTGTGAACAATTACTATACATGCAGAATTTTCATACTTTTCAGTAAAGAAACATAATTCCGACTTGATTCTATTTGCTGTCTGTAAAAACTTTGTGAATATGAATTATAGCCTACTGTATTTATTTTATCACCATTTTGACAGATCTGGATTTCGATTTATATTTTGTGAGATATTGCTATTTTAGTGCTGCAGTGTTTATGATTCCAGATTTACAAACTGTCGTGTTTTGCTATTTTCTGATTTTACTTGACTATTCTATCTATATTGAAAAATTATGAAACTTTATTTTATGTTACTAAACATACTAGGGAATACCCGAGATTTTTTTTGGATTTAATTAGTGAGTTTTGATGCTGTTTTCCTGTTCTTGAATACAAACTACTGATTTCTGGCTAAACACGTTTTCTGGATACATTTCTGTTTTGAGACCTGTTGTTGTGAAATACCATATTACTTATATATATTTCCTGGATTCGGCCGAGAGTCTATTTTCCAGATTTTCTGACGGATTCAGATTTGTATTTTTGTAGCAATGGGAATTCTAGATTTAGTGCAGTACTGTCTTGCTGTCCTAAACTAGAATTATCGTTGTTCTATCATTTTATGTGTTGTCTTTCATCTGTACCTGTTTATCTTTCAATCTGAATCTGTTACTTGTTTATACCATGTTATTCTTATCCTTTTTTGTGACACATACATGTCTGTTTGATAATAATAATAAAATAACTAAGCCGGAGTTAAGGAAAAGATCTAGTAGTGGATAATATAGAAATGTGTACTTGGAAGGCGGCCCGTGTTTCCTACAGGATTATCTGCTACGTGTTTATGACTACATGATATACGACTCTGTCTGTCTAATTACCCTGACTGCACACTTCTCGATAGGAAGGTGTACTCAGAAGAGAACCCGTAGGTTCTATCTGTCTGTTTGGATCTGCATCTGATATCTGTCTGTCTGATACCTGAGTACACGGCCCTATAGAGTTCCCTATGAAATCTAAACTTAATTTGTTTGAAAGTAGCAACCATGTGGTAAAAACTTGGGACGCATGATGTGCTACCTAGATTAACCTGTTTACCTGTATCTATTATCTGACATCTGTTATCTATCTGACTGTTACATGCTACTTGACATCTGTTATCTGTATATCTGTCTGCATACTATCTGACACTTGACATCTGATACATGTTACTTGTACTTGCTAGCATACCATGTTACTTGATTCTGTTTTCTGACTAATGTTAGACATTCTGTTTCGCTCTGTTATATCTATTCCATGCTATGTTTGTTTCTGTTATTATTTATATTTAATTATCATTTTCCTGTACTTGTGCCTTCATTACAAGCGGTTTGTAACTTGCATTGATGGGAGCTTGTTTTCTTTTTCCTCTTCCTACAATTTATAAATTGCATATTATGGAGATCAGCAGCCCGAAGGAGTTGGTGATATGAGATTCTAGATGCTGGAGTTTTGTTATTATTATTTTTCTGCTATTATTATTATTTTCTGTTGCTTATCTTGAACAATTGTATTTGTTACTTCGATTATTTTGTATTTGGGCAATGTGACCCAAGATTATTGACTTGTTCAGATCTGGTTTATCTGAGATTATTAAATAAATTCATGTTGGTATTTTGATTCCTATATGCATGCTTGGTTGACTTTTCTTCCTTCCAACTTTGATTTTTCCTGTGAAATGTTGTAAAGATTCTAACAGCTTATGGATGATGAAAATCATTCGCTGGACTTAGTCACGTATCCGTATTCCGTATTCTCTTTCTGAGAAGCAGGGCGTGACACATATAAGCCGTAGTGCCTTAGAATCTCATGAATCCGTGGGTGCATAGATAGTGTACTGTGCCCCCTAAATGTACACTCCTTAGATTCGCCTTCCCACACTACTTTTGAATGGTGTTGCGATTGGAGAGTAAGCAGTATAGGGTCGAGGGGACCTGGACCTCCAGGTGGAACATAAGCTGATGAAGAAGGGGCTGATGAAGAAGGGGCTGATGCAGAAGGGCCCGCCTCATTTGGTGAAGCGGTAGGATTAGTTGAGACCTATAATTTTTTTTAAAAATCATTACGCCGATATGACATTTTATTGTATGTGATCAAACTTATCGAATACAAACAATTACTCACTTACATTAGTACGCTCAGTTCTGCGTCGACCACGAGGAAGTGAGCCAAAAGAAGTACGTGGTCCATCGCCTCGAGTATTTGGAGGTCTACTACTCGTTCCTTCATCCACATTACCCCTCAAGCGTGCCATTTATAATAAACGAGAGTACACTACAACTTAAACAAATTGTTATTAACTGTACAAAAATATATAACTACATACAAACTATATACAAACTATATAGCAAAATTTCTCAACATTTCTCAAATAATTCTACACTATATACCTACATATATTATCAAAATTCCTATTCAACATTTCTCAAAAAGTTTACACTATATACCTACATATATTATCAATCATCAAATATTTTCTAATTAACAATCATCCAACATTTTCGAATGATAGAACTATTCTAGTACTGTTCAATTGTTTGTCGAATATCGATCTATTAATCATCGTACTAATGTACAGCTGAAAAGTATTGTCAATTCAACATTTTTCAAAAATTTACTATATATTATCAAATTTCCTATTCAACATTTTTCAAAAAAATTCTACACTATGTTCCTACATATATTATCAAAATTCCTATTCCAAATTTCTCAACATTTCTATTCAAAATTGCTAACAATTTCTAAATATACCGTTAACAATTTCTCAACATATCTCAAAATTAACACAAAATTAAAAATGCAAATGTATAGCAAATATACCGTTAAAGTTGGGTGATTGAAGAGGTAGATAGTGAATATGATGTCGATGTAGCTCCTTCAACCGCACTCTTTTTTCCCAAAATCCCGAGTTAACGATTTTCTTGGATATTGGGGTTTAGAGTTTTCAGAGAGTGTGAGGAGAGATGGTAGGTGAGAGATAGGGAAGATCGAAACAGCGAGGGCGAGAATTTTTGGGTTAATCAACGAGAGGATATCGAAAAAATGGGTTAGGGTTTCGGGTTTAGAAGAGAAGATGGAGAGAGAGAGTTGAAAGATAGAGTGAGGTCGAAACAACAAGTTTGGTTATTAAAAAACCTCAATCGACACTCGTTGTCTCAAAAAGCGAGTTTGGTAAAAATCTCATCTCTTTTTGAGACAGCAAGTCTTGGCCAAAGAGAAATCAAAAAAACACAAACCCAACACTCGCTATATCAGAAAGCGATGAGATTTTGCCTAAACTTCATATAGCGAGTAGGTCAGTTTGGAAATTTTTTTAAAAAGTGTGTCAGTTTCGAAAAAACTTTCAAAAAAAGGACCATTTTGGGGAAAAAATTGAGATATAAGTCCGGCTTCCAAGTTTCGGCCCATCTAATTATTCCAAGTTTTAAATCCAACTATAGTAAAATTAGATTAATAAAAATATCTTTATATATATATATATATATATATATATATATATATATATATATATATATATATATATATATATTAATCTTTTGAGGATTTAAACCATGCACATTAGAGCATCCACAGTCATTTGCTAAATTCCCATAATATGCATATTTTACCAATTTAGGAGCTTGTTTGCTATTTATCCATATTTTGGCAAAATCGTTATAGAAGTTTGCTATATTTGAGACAGGATATGGGAATATGCATATTATACAAGACGAAACTTGAGTCCGCAATAAAAAAAATTAGTTTTTTATTGTATCGAACGAAACTTGAAGTTTCGTCCGATGAAATTAGAAGAATTTTTAGTTAAAAAATAGGTCAGATTTTTTTTTCCTTGGACGGAACTTCAAGTGTGAAGTTCTGAAGTTCCGTCCAGGACCGGATGGTTTTTTTTCCCCTCCGACGAAGCTTCACGTTGCGTCTGCTAGTTTAAATTATTAAAATATTCAATTAATTTCTTTTAAAATGATTTCAAACCATTTTTTTCCACAGGACGAAACTTAGAGTTTCGTCCGGTCATATTTTATTTGGGTTTGCTATATTACAACATTTCACGACTGCAGGAAACAACACTTTGTTATATGTATAATATGCATTTTGCTATTTTTTACCATTCACAATTGTGGATGCTCTTAGAAGGGGGGAAATTTGAGCATATTGTTCTTTTTTTCCCTTAATTAACAATGCTTCATCGCAGATAAATTAGTGGACAATGTTCCTAATTGAGCTTCATTCATTCTTCTTTATATATATTTTTTTTAAGTTAAAAAAAAATCATGTGAAATGAGTAAGGACATTCGACAATTAGGCCCTCTCCAACCCACAACACCATTTTCGTGTAACTTTTACACCAAAATGGTGTAAAACTCACATCAAACAGTAACTTCATCTTCAACCCATAACACTATTTCTAACACCAAAAGGGAATATTCTTCTCTACCTACTTTTTATATAACTTTTTACTAAAATCGTTATTTCTTATCTATTTTATCAATTCACCACATACAATTTTTATTACGTATTGATCATATGATAAGTTTCATAATTATTCAAAATTTTAAACAAAATATCATATGAGTAAATTATATTTTATTATATAAAATGAAAAAATTAATATATTATTAGAAAATAAATGATCTAAAATGACAAATCTAAAACTATTAGACCAACGTAAAATATTGAACACTTTCAAAATAACTTACAAATTGTTAAAATAGTAAAATTGGCAAAAACACAAACCTATAACTAAGACAATTGTGACAAAAACATATAATTATCTAAAATTATGAGACTTTTTTTTACAAAATGTACAATTAAAAGTAATTTTAAAAAAACAAACTTCTCCTCAGGAGGATAGATGGGGCGATTCAGGTGAGATCCAATGTAGATCTAACTTTCTATTCACTCGTGGGATCCGGGCGGTCCGGGGGGGACCATCACGGCTCCTCTCTTCTCGAGAATCCATACATCCCTTATCAGTGTATGGACAGCTATCTCTCGAGCACAGGTTTAGGTTCGGCCTCAATGGGAAAATGGAGCACCTATTGATGAACAGTGCCGCAGCACCAGAATTGGCGCAACACTGTTCATTAGCACAAAAAATGCCATTTTTGGCACTGGAAATGATGCTCGATTGGAGCTCCATCCAGCGCCAAAAATGGCATTTTGCGCCAAAATGGCGCTGGGTTGGAGTTGGTTTTAGATTGATGGAATCATGCAACAAGACCTATATAGTTTTTAGTTGTTTGTCCCAAGATAATTCTCTCAGATCTTTTGACATCTTAGCCATGTCTGTTTGTCGTTTCATCTTGCTCGAGCAATAAGTTATGAAACTTTTACAACGTTTAACAAAACAAATAAGAAAGTCAAAGTGTCTCACAACCCTCTTGTGCTGGCATGTATATATCAAGGTCTCTGACAAATATCTAGCTTCTAAGACCCGAGTATATGGAGTAAGATATATACCGACTCATTTCTCTATGCATTACTTGTTCGAATTCTTTACACCGAGATTAGTCGTTGAGCTGAAGTGCGAATATGAATACCCTACGCTTGAACTCTTCGAAGAACCTAATTAGATTAATCTGTTAGGTATATGTCTTGCATACTATGTTGGATATGAAGACAATGAGACGATGAAGGAAGCAAGACGATTGGAGATGGAGTGAAAACAAGAAGAAACAGCAACAGCACTAGCAGCAGTAGGAGTTGCGGTCGACCGATCTTGAGGTGCGGTCGACCGCCCGACTGTGCAAAAGTTCCCAAGAGGGGAACAGTCAACCGTCTGCTGTGTACGGTCGACCACGCACAGCTGAAGCAGATTTCGGGTGCGGGTTAGTTGACTTCGCTGAGACCCAAACTTGTTCTCCAAGTTAGATCGTGTGGTTCTTATCATAGAGTTATCTCTTTAGTAATATCCAATGACTATTGTATCAAGATTAAACTAGGGTTTCTCTAGATATCTATATAATGTTGTTATTGGCCTCCATTGAGAGCCAAGAGAGAGAGAGAGAGAGAGTACTTCATTGAAAGAGAGATTGAGTGATTCTCTAATTGTAAACAACTAGTACTTGCTGGTGGAGCTTGAAAGAGGGTCTTGGTGAGAATTGTAATATTCTTATATCTTCTCTAGTTGAATAACATCTTGGGTGTCTTCTCCCTCAGATTAAGGCGAAAGCCCCAACCGAGACAAATTTGTGTGCTTTGGTGTGTTTGGTGTGATCTCTATATGCTTTGTCGTTTGTGTTGATTGCATCGAATAACTCAACAAGAACCTCGATTTTCCTAACATAATTCATTTTATTCAATTCTAGATCTTGATTGTCAACTGTCTGAAAGTTCAAAATAAGCTACAAAGGATGCCATCAATATGATCAGGGTTGGCCCTGAGTTCACAGGGGCATGAGGCAAACTCCCGAAATGCCCCTCCACCCACACATACACACACACAAACATATATATATATATATATATATATATATATATATATATATATATATATATTAAAAATTAAGCCCTAATATATCAAATTTCAACTTAATTAAGCCCTAATCTATTAATTTGAAAGTTAAAACACTAGCTTTAGACTCGCAACAATAAAATAACACTCTAATTTATTAATTTGAAACCCTAGCTTGAGAATTGCAACGATAAAACAATACAACAATCAGTCATGCTGAAAAGTAAAATCGGGTAAGAAATAACATTCTCTCCCCATTTCCCACGTTACTCCCATTGCATCCACGAATCCACCACCACTGAGTCCGACCCCTCATTTGCGAAGCCTTCATCACTGTCCCAGATTTTGGGAATATAATTGGGAAAGTCAAGATTTTGGTATACGAACACCTTAGATGGGACCAATACGAATAAGTTTTTAATCCTCTTATTTTGTTAGCTAGTTTTGTGATTTGTTTCAACCTAAAAAAAAAACTTTGTAGATCTTGATGTTTCAGCTTTTGTTCTAGAATCAAATTATGTAGAACTGAATATTTTAGGGTTTCAATTTTCGTAGTTGAGAAATTGTAGATATTAGACTTTATATTGCAATCCTTACAATCAAGTTTGTATCAAACTAATTAAATTTCTTTAGAGCTTTTTATGTGTCTTCGTCAAAGCCTTTTGATACACCCCTGCCCTTGTTCTTGGCCATGATTGAATGAGAAGAGAGATTAGGTCAGATTAATGGGAGTTGGAAGGTTAGAGAAAGACCAATGAAGAAGAGAAAGAAGAGAATTGAGCTCAAAGATACCCAGATCACTTTAGGATCTGTTCTATTTATACACACAAACACGTGCATCTGCTCTACCAGGACAGACCGTTTCAGACGGTTACAAAGTGGGCCCCTCTTAATCCAACGGCCACGATATGTCCTATTTACATCCAACGACTGCCCTTTTCCCATACCGATTCATATTTACATTTTTACATCTAGATCCCTGTACTTACATTTATTACATTCAAACCGATACATACACAACTCTACTTCTTCAGCTCTCCCATTCACTGCAGCTTCATTACACCTCCTTCTTCGTCTTTTACGCCATTACTGCTACTTATGATGAACTCTGGACTGTATCAACTCCCCCCCCCCCATTTTGAGACCTTGCCTCAAGGTCGAAGAGGGAAAATTTTTGCACCAATTCCCAATAGGGCTCCCAAGTTGCGCTAGTAATATCCTGATGCTGCCATTTGATCAAGACCTTCGACACTAACTTCCTCCCTTTAATAACTGATCTACGGTCCAAAATTTCTTCTGGTTCACATAAGACTGTAGAAATTTGTACTGGAATGCTGCGTTGCACCTCAACAGTTGGACCTAGGTGCTTTTTGAGTTGAGAAATGTGGAATACGGGGTGGATTTTAGATCCTTAAAGCAGATCTAACTTGTAAGCTACAACTCCAATTCGCTCCAGTATAGCATAAGGACCATAATACAACGGAGACAACTTACGTACAGCTCTAGTTGCCACAGATACCTGACGATATTGTTGCAATTTGACATAGACCAACTCTCCAAGTTGGAACTCTTTATCCAGTCTATGGCCAACTGCTTGCTTCCGCATCCTCTCTTGAGCTTTTTTAAGATTGTCTTTGAGTAATTGAAGACTGACATCCCTTGCCAACAAGTTCTCTTCCACATGTGGATTCTTTTCTGTATGAGGAATATATGAAATCAGTGTGGGGGGTGATCGGCCATAAACCACTTCATACGGAGTGGATTTTATTGCACTATGGTAGGATGTGTTATACCAGTACTCCGCCCAAGAAAAACACTTGCTCTAATCAGTAGGTTTATAGTAGCAAAAACACCTCAAATAGGTTTCTAAACTCCTGTTAACCACTTCGGTTTGGCCGTCTATTTGTGGATGATAGGCGGTTGAGAAATTCAGCTTAGTACTCTGTAGAAGAAGGGATTCTCTCATGAGTGAACTTGTGAATACTACTCCTCTATCACACATTATAGAAATGAGCATTCCATATAGTTTGAAGATGCCATCAGTAAGCACTTGGATAATTGATGATGCAGTGTAGGGTTTTTAATGGGAAAGAAATGACCATATTTTCTCAACCTATCTACCACTACTAAAATCACTGAGTACTTGCAGCTAAGGGGAAGACCTTCGATGATACTTGCTTGATCCCATACTTTATCAGGTATTGGTAGTGGTTGGAGTAACCCCGAAGGTGATTGACACACATATTTACTTGTTTGACATGTCGTGCATTCTTTCACATAGTTTCACACATCTAATTTCTTTCCCTTCCTCCAAAATGATCTGCAAATTCTTTGCAGTGCCTTGTCATACCCAGAATGGCCTCTTATGGGTGTATCATGATGTTAAAAAATTAGCAACCTTCTGAGACTTGATGTTGGACTAATCACCACCTTGGATCCTTTATACCACACTCCATGAACTACCAAAAACTTGGTATTAACTGAGTGCAGAGCTTGATCTGCCAACTCTTTGAAGTAAGAGTCTTCCTCATTCATCTTTATGACATCCTTCCACCAATCTGGGTGAAGAGAACTTAATTGCACAAGAAAGCAATCCCACTCTCTCCTTGACAAGCGATCAGCTGGCACATTATCACTCCCCCTTTTATATTCTACTTCAAAATTGAACCCATAAAGCTTTACTAACCAATAGTGCTGAGCTTCTGTAGATAGTCTCTGGTCCAGTAAGTACTTGAGAGGTTGGTGGTTTGTACGAATAATGAACTTTCTACCAAAGACATACTGCTTCCACTTCTTCACTGCCAACAATATCGCGAGCATTTCCTTCTCATAAGCTGACCAATGCAGAAACTTCCCCTTGATTGCTTGGCTAATGTATGCTATAGGACGTTTGTTTTGCAAAAGCACAGCTCCTATTCCCACCTTACAAGCATCACACTCCACAATAAAAGTTTCATTAAAATCAGGCAATCAAAGGACTGGGGCTGTAATGAGTGCCTCTTTTAGTTGATCAAAAGCTCTTGCATCTTCTTCATTCCAGTTAAATCCTTCCTTCTTAGTTAATTCAGTCAAAGGGACAACAATTGATCCATAATTTTTAATAAACTTTCTATAATAGCCTGTGAGACCAAGGAAGTCTCTCAATGCTTTGACAGATTGCGGAATGGGCCATTCTTTAACTGCAGTTACCTTCTTTTCATCTACTGCGATGCCGGAATCAGACTTGCATGACCCAAGTATTCTACTTGTTTCTGCCCAAATGTGCACTTAGACTTTTTCACAAACAACTGGTTCTTTTGCAGAACTGAGAAGGTTTCCCACAGGTGAGCTACATGTTCCTGCCAAGAGCTGCTAAAGATGAGAATATCATCGAAGAAAACAAGAATAAATTTCCTCAGATGTGGTCTAAAAATGTCTTTCACGAGAGATTGAAAAGTAGATGGTGCATTACTTAACCCAAATGACATTACTAAAAATTCGTAGTGTCCATTGTGCGTTCTAAATGCAGTCTTTGATATATCATTTGTGTGCATTCTCACTTGATGGTAACCAGACCTTAAATCCAGTTTAGTACAAAATTTAGACCCATGCAACTCATCTAGCAAATAATCAATAATGGGAATTGAGTACTTATCTTTGATGATCTGTTGGTTGAGTGATCTATAGTCTACGCAGAACCTCCAAGATCCATCATGTTTCTTCACCAGTACTACTCGAGAGCTATAGCTGCTACTACTTGGTCGAATAATGCCTTGTTTCAACATGTCTTCAATGATTTCCTCAATTGCATTCGTTTGCTCAAACGAATGTCTATATGATCTGATACAAACTGGTTTGGAGTTCTTCTCTAGAGGAATTTGGTGGTCATAGGCTCTTGCAGGAGGTAAGCTGCTTGGCTCTTCAAATATGTCCCGAAACTTATTCAACAGATTGTGTAAGTCAGTGTCTTCGGGAATTGAAGAGTTCTTCTCCTCTTTGGTTGACATCAGATACAAAACAAAACCCCTGTGTGTCTGTAGGGCAATTTTATTTGCCTCTGTATCTGTTAACCATTGATTGGAGCTTGGATGCAGACCTTGTAGCACCCAGTTAGTTCCCTTATGGTGGAATTTCAATTGTTTGTCAATTAAGTTCACTGTGACCTCAGTTACTTTCTTGATCCACTTTGCTCCGAGAACCACATCATGTCCTCTAATAGGAAAGACCAAGAAATCATCAATAAAATCATAACCTTGGCAATTGATTTCCACATTTGAACATAATCCACTTCCTTCTACTTCCTTACCACCCGCAACCCTTACATTAAAAGCTTGCTTAATAGTGAGTTGCAACCCAGTTCTTTCCAGTATAAACGGATCAATATAGTTATGAGTAGCACCACTATCTACTAAAATGTGAACATCTACACCCCTTAGTTGAGCTTTGAGAATTAGACATTCAGAATTAACCCCTATTCCCAATGCTGTAGTGTGAAGATGATGATCACCAGCATCCTTATTACTCAAATCTATATTCTCATCCTCCATTATTAACTGGTTTAACTCTTCTTCATCCTGTAGGGTGAATATATCCCATTCCCCTTCTATACACATACACGTCTTTGTTTTGCACAAATGACCCAGCAAATATTTTTCATCACAGTGAAAACACAGTCCTTTCCTTCTTCTTTTCCAAACCTCATTAGGAGTGAGCTTCTTTAGAATAGGTGTATCTGCATTTCCAGGATTTGCATTGCTTGGAAACCTCACTGTCTGATTATTTGGTTGTGTTTGTGCATTAGATTGTGAGTGGAATGGAGGAGGATTATAACCAGACACAACTCCTCTAAAGTTTGTTCTATATGGTGTTCTATAGAACTGCCTAAGTGAGTTGAATTTCTTCTTAAATCTCAACGCAACTCTAAAGGCTTCACTGAGTGTTTGGGGCTCAGCCATAACTACATCATGCTGAAGCTCTTCTTTAAGGCCACTCACAAATTGCTGTACAAGAAAAAGTTCACTGACTCCTTCAATCAAGCACTGAAGCTTTCAAACTTCACTTGGTAATCAATCACTGCAGAGGTTTGATCTAATCGACACAAGGATTTGGCTGCATCTTCATAGATGCCAAGCGCAAACCTATTACAAATTCCCTCTTTGAACTCTTTCCAAGTCACTACCCCCTCATTGGTTTTAAGAAACCATCGACACCATTGAATAACATCATCTTTTAGGAAGAAGAATGCAACTCTCACTTTCTCCTCTCCTTGGATATTATACATTTCGAAATAATGTTTAATTTGGAAGATCCAATTAAGCACATCCCCAGTGCCAGAGAATGGATGTACATCCAATTTCGGAGGTTTTGAAAAAAAAATTCCCCCAATTGAGTTACCCCTATCAAGAACCCCTATATTCATAGCATTATTCAACAAACTCCCACCTCCATCAAACTCAGGATTATGAGTTTGCTTACCATTAGATTTCAACGGTGGAATCACTTTTGATGGTTCTTGACTTGATCGAGACTCCCCTGTTTGCTGTGTTAACAACTGCAGCTGCATCAAGATCAAAGAAATCTGAGAAAACTACATTGCGATCTCCTTCATTTGATTCTCTACCACCACTATCCTGTCATTCAAGAACTGATGGCTCCTTCGCCATTCGAGGGCTGGTGCCATGCCGAGAACTTCCTCATTGACTGAATCTTGAGGAATCTCACTTTCTTCTTCTAGATTTGCTGCAAGATCGGTCGGCTCTGATACCATTGATACACCCCTGCCCTTGTTCTTAGCCATGGTTGAATGAGAAGAGAGATTAGGTCAGATTAATGGGAGTTGGAAGGTTAGAGAAAGAACACTCAAGAAGAGGTAGAAGAGAATTGAGCTCAAAGATACCCAGATCACTTTAGGATCTGTTGTATTTATACACACAAACACGTGCATCTACTCTACCAGGACAGACCGTTTCAGACGGTTACAAAGTGGGCCCCTCTTAATTCAACCGCCACGATATGTTCTATTTAGAGCATCCACAGTCGTTCGATGTAAAAAATGGCAAAATGCATATTTTGCCCATCCAATTCGATGAGCATCCACAGTCGTCGAATGGCAAAAAAAATGCATAAAGTCATTAAAAAAGAAACAGACGAAACATGATGTTTCTTCTGCAATTAAAAAAAATACGGGACGTCCCAAAAAGGGAAAAAAAAGGAAGTTTTTTTTTGCAAAAAAAAATTTGCAAAAACAAATTTTAAAAATAGTTTGTAAATAATATTTGCAAAAACAATTTAAAAATTTGCAAAATTAATTTAAAAATTTGCAAAAACAATTAAATTTTTTACAAAAAGTTCCAAAAAAATCACTGTAGCTGGACGAAGCATGGTGCTTCGTCCGGATTTTCCGGAAGTTTTTTTTGTAAAAAAAAAATTGCAAAAAGAATTTTTTTAAAAAAATTGTAAATTTTTTTTGCAAAAACAATTTAAAATTTTGCAAAATCAATTTAGATAATTGCAAAAAAAACTTAAAATTTACAAAATTAATTTTTAAAATTATTTTTTTAAAAATTGGATTGGGACGAAGCATGATGTTTCGTCTCACATTGGGACGAAACATCATGTTCATTCCCACGCTTAAATTCGTTTAACGGTTATTTTATTCGGTTTTTTAATTTTTTTTTACTTCGGACGAAACATCATGTTTCTTCCGATCAATTAAAATAATAATTAAATAATCTGATGTTTCGTCTGCTATAATATGCATTTTGCTATATGGAATGCTATTCGCCCCTTTCTACTGTAGCGATTTTGCCAAAAAATGGCAAAATAGCAGACGAGTGTGTGCGCTACAGTAAAAAAAAATGGAAAAAATGGCAAATAAGCAAACGAATGTGGATGCTCTTACATCCAACGACTGCCCTTTTCCCATACCGATTCATATTTACATTTTTACATCTAGATTCATGTACTTACATTTATTACATTCAAACTGATACAGACACAACTCTGCTTCTTCTTCAGCTCTCCCATTCACTACAGCTTCATTACACCTCCTTCTTCTTCTTTTACGCCATTAATTACTGCTACTTATGATGAACTCTGGATTGTATCACCTTTCTCCATGTTCACCTACTTCTACTCCTTCTCTGAACCATCGCTTCTCTTCTAGAGCTTCTGAATCTGGCAAGAATAAACTGTTTTGAATCTGAACCATCACTCCCCTTCACTTCATTTGTTTTATTTTTGCTTTGTTATTCTTTGATGGGTTTTGCTTTCTTTTGCTTAAGGAGAATACAAGAGGTTGCCGCTATCTTGAATAACGACATCTACTTAGGTTGCCTTTATTCGAGATAGCGGCATAGGTTAGAATATAATACTATACTTTTTTTTTAAGTCAAAGAGTTTATAATTGAGTACGAATTGTATTAATGTCGTTACTTCCAAAAACGACATGTAAATTTAGTTTTTTTACATATGCCGTTTTTGACAAGAACGATATAGAATTAACCTATACTTTTTTTTTCAAGTGTTTTATACTCATGTGTGCAAAACTGGGCCAGCTGAGTAAATATTTTTGAAAGTGGATCAGTTTGGCCAATACTTATGAAAAGTGGGTCAGTACGAAAAAAATCATATATTTCTCTTGCCTGCAAGATTGGGACCCACTACCAACCTTACAATAATAAGATCATGTACTTGGATTAAGACATCAATAAAATTTTAAATCTCTACTACCATAATGGGAAAAGGCCTTAGTGTAATTTGTCCTTAACCCAACCAGTGCAGCGCACGTGCTGGTAGATTTTTTTTTTGCCCTTTTCATTCCCTCAATTTTCCCCACGTGCACAGCACGTGTATAATCTCTACTACTATAATGGGAGAAGGCCTTAGTGTAATTTTTCCTTAACCCAACCCGTACAGCGCACGTGCTGGTAGATTTTTTTTCCCCCTTTTCATTCCCCCAATTTTTTCCACGTGCACAGCACGTGTATAATACTAGTGTTTCTATAATTCAAAATGTGCATGCTGTTAGTACCATATCTCTTTCATGCAATTTTACAAATACTTGATACATGGAAGTAAACTCACTAGAAAATGCCACATTTGTTAGGAAATTTTCCATTGTGGAAAAATGAAAATCCCTTCCAAATGAACATTTGTAAGAGAGTTTTTTTGTTGTTCCGTTCTAGATGTGATGCATTGAAGTAAACTCACTAGTAGAAAACTCCACATTTGTAAGGAAATTTTCCATTGTAGATAAATGAAAATCCCTTCCGAATGCACATTTGTAAGGAGAATTTTGTTGTTCCGTTCTAGATGTGCTGTTGTAAAATCTGGCCTGACTAATGCACACATCTGCAACAAAAGTTCAATATCCCTTGCAAATCATAGTTACAAGGGAAGTTGTTCATTAGTTTTCTCATCCGTAAGAGAATTCTGCTTTCCGTTGTAATTGTGTTTGAAGAGGGTTTTCTCCATTGCTAATGATATTTGATAGTATTTTAATCCACAAAATCAATGTGTTTTTTTATCAATAAAGTAAATTTAATTTACCTACATCTACAATTATATAAATAAAACCAATATTATCCTTCAATTGTACCACAGACAAAATACATGATTGGAAACTATAAAAATTAAGTTAAACAAAATATTTCAATATTATTAATCCAAATCCAATACATGCTAGAAGGAAATATAATAAGTCATATTCTCAAAGAACAGAGAACTATATGTTCCAAGTATAGTCCAGTAAAAAGATTTTTTTTTTTACCCAAGTATGCTTCTAAGTCGTTTGTTATTTCCATATATCCTCAACTTCACTTTATCTACTCTCTACTTACAAATTTTGAAGATCTTTTGAATATCCTTGTTCTCCATACTCACTTTCATCATCATAACAGAGACACTACATGAAAAAGGAACAACATTGTATTAGAATCGAATTCAACATTATATAAGGTAATGGTACAACATCCAATTTAGACAATTAAAATTTCAACTACCTCTTGTTGTATTTGACTAGCGGCATTTTTCAACCTTTTGTTTCAAAGCTTCTACCTCGCCGGGATGCAGCTCAAAAGGGAAGTCCATAGGCACTTCATTTTTACAACAACCTGTCACACCCTTTTGAACAAAAAATAACATTCTCATATTCTGCTCTGGAAAGATGAATGCAACAAAGATAGGATTATGTGATAATGTTTGCTTAATCATATTTAATAAACTATTAATGTAATAAAATAAGGGATGGAAGAGATCATCGAATGGATCATATCAAAAGACAAGTATCAAACCTGGAACATTGAGACAAACCTCTTTTTTCTAGTTAGTGTGAAAATCCTTATCCTCAAATGCAAAGTATATGCTATAACGGAAGCATATCGTTCTCACCCCCTCCGGTGAACTCCTTTTCAGTGTGCCCCTCCCCCTCCCGCACCCCCGCTCGCCTCCTTAACCCTTATTCATGCTCCTCTTCCCTGGTTTCTTTTCCCCCTTTTCTCTACCCCTACTTCGACCACTCTGTCAGCCGGCCTGTTTTTCTTCAAAATGGACAGAATCGAGCTTGAGATGTGTGGCTATGGGCCCAACGAAGAGGTCTACAATACGCATCCCCACCCCAACCCTCTCCTCATCCCTCCCCCCTACACTCCCCCTCCTCCACTGCAAGATCATGTAACGTCCCGAATCCTTGTTACCGGGCATCCGTGACACAACCAGAATTTTTATCTTCAAATGCATCTCAACACAGTAAAAGTACGGAAATAAAAAACTTTTATTGCCATCAGAGTTATTACATCTTTAATCACAAATGTATATTGTTCCTGAACGAGGAATACAAATTACATTAACTTATTACAACTACTACAATGTAATGATTACCGTCTGCTACCCAGAATGGTAACCACGGCTCTCTACTAGAAGCTCCATCGAGTGGTCATGCTGCTTCCCTAAGATGTATCTTGTAGCTCGAATCTTCCACTGCACAAATTTTGATAACCGACATCTTCTTGAATGGTAGGCATGTACACTTTGTCTTGGGTTCTCCTTTACTCGCGACCCGGTGTCCAGTACCTAATTGAGTGGGCACGTCAGTACTTATACTGACGCAATGCTGATAAGAAAACAGCGATTTATAAACTTGAAATCACAATCAATCTTGATGAGAAAGAAAACGTGCATCCTAATTTTCTAGTGTCAGTGTATACCATGACCTGAAGTCTAATGCATAAGACACAATGTATAGCAATAGATGCATTTAATCTAATGTCAGCAAGACTCTGGATACGCATGCATCACATACTACATACATTCCAGATCAAGCCGTCTCTCTAGTTTCAAGGTTTCGAACCCTTGTCATGCAAATATATTTTACTATTGTACTCAACCTGTTCCTGATAGATACAATCGTGGCTGGTGAATCCTGCAGTTATTACTGCTAAATATATTGGTGTCATTGTTTACCACTAGTGTCCAATCTAGATCACACCAAATGTCGTAACAATCTTATAGATACATAACCATATGTCTATGGTGCCGAAGATCCATGGGATAACAGCCCCATGGTCCGTTCGTGTCCACTCAACATAAGTACATGACGGCCTCAAAGGTCTAAGCCCCCTATCCGATAGGAAACCTCCCGTTCTTACCATAGCACTTCAGGAACCAACAGTGCGAGATACGCACCGCAGCACTTATCCCTAATGATAAGAAGAGACAACCCTGGGTATCACCGCCTAGTGCTGACTCTTAGAACGATTCGAATTATAGGGAATCACCCCCAACATCAACTCGGTCTTCAAGTGAAAAATAAAGAAATACAATATGAAATAACATTTTTTGCTAAACATGCGAGTTTTCAAATCATGCATAGCATCTAACGAATGATTGAGCTAAAACGGTTCTGTCAAAAATAACTAATCACGGCGAACTGATATTCATCGGTTGCCAATGCCTCTGTAGGTTTAGGACCTAATGTCCCCAGCCGTGACCTCAGCGAGCAGTACAACGGCGTCCAAGAGAGTACCTCATACCCGACAATAGAGGTGAAACATACACAATTTATTTATATCCAGTCATTGACAGACCTAGGCATCAACACATTCTAGACGAGGAAGATAACCTAGCCTATCAACCCCTAAACACCAGTGATCCGATCTCCATCGGTCGCCACCACCTCCGTCTCAGGTCTCACACAGTATCCCGGCCTGCGGACAACCTTCTCTCGGTAAATGATCCGACGGCGCGCAGAAAAATCACCATCTCTCGAGGTGGAAATCAATCAATCACAATACTTGCCAACTGGGTTGATAGTCCTAGGTATCACAACCTAGACTAGCTCCAAGCTATATCAGCTACGAGCCCCACATACAACAAATCAACCATAAAGCTATTCTCCCAACTTACTCACGTGTCCACCATGAGTACTAAGTACAAGAATCTCATATAAGTCCCAAATAAGGTGCTTAATAGGGATAATCATTCAATCATTTTAAACTCAAATCACCTTACAGTCACAAACCCTATAGCATGTAAAAAGTTCCATAATTGATGCTACACTTATCAGAATCCAAAAAATTAGACTTTTTAGAAGGGTGAAAATCTCTACTACAATTTTCTAGTTGACAACTCTCTCAAATTCTTTATAGAACTCAAGTTCTCCGATTTAACACACGCTTGAAATCAACCAAGACAACATGTTGTTGAACTTATAACATTCATAACTTCCAAAATATAATTCGGAATTACTTGATATTACCCATTCTGGAAATCTAAGACCCTATACTACAAGTCTTTAGTTTGCCATTTCTTCGAATTCAGTCATTTAAAGGCTATACAATCCCCATATATTTTCAGCTGTGCATTTCTTCATACACTTGCTGCATCTTGCTATCAACATAAAAACTTGTTTATTTGTCAGAATTACTTAATTCGGGATTCTATTGAAGGATGGGAGTGTCTACTACAACTCCCTAGTTGAACACATTCTCAGATTCATCCATTAAAGTCATCAAAAACTTCAATCTCTATCAGCATACACACAGGAAATGAGTTTCCTCTACGAAAACCAAATTCTTCAAGTAAGATTGATTTTGACTCTATTTAAAAAAATTATAACTTTTGCTACACAAACTGAAATTGCATGATTCCAGATGTTTTGGAAAGCTACGACTCTCTACTCCAATTTTCTAGTTGATCATTCTTCCAAATTCTCAACATAGAAATCTAGAATTCCACAACTTCACTGACTACTCAAAAGTTGAACTGAACTGAACATCTGAACATACCGTACTCAAAAGTTAATATTTATTAAACCGAAATTCCAATACTTATGAAATTTGAGATTTTGTAACTAGACATATACAAGAGAAATACCCCAAAATTTAAGCTCATAGTTCCTTATACATTAAGAGATATAAATTTTCAAACATAGATCAATTTCAGTCCGAAAGAACAGCTTTTACACCTGCTGTGTTCATATTTAAAAATTCTTTAATGACATCAAATGTACTCCAACAATTTCCATCTTTTAGGGAATCATAGTAGACACACCAAACAACCATATCCCAAAATTTTAGATCATAACTCAAAATATCCTGGGAGTAATGATTTTCAAACATGGGACAATTTCAGCCATCTCAAACACAACAACAGCTATGTCCTTCTCGCTGCGCTGTTTCTAATCGATCCAATGAAGCCCCAAATGTTCTCCAACAACACTCAAATTTGGTACACTATTATTAGACATATACAAGATTCTATACTTCAAATTTCATCACAAAATTCAATACCAATTGAGAGATACAATTTTTCAAAGTCCATATTTCCATCTACTTAGCTGCAGTTTTTCCCACTCAACCAGTCGAGCAAACAAATATATTAAAAATAGCAAATAAATTCCAAATATTCTAAAATTTGGAATACATTTTATTAACATATACATGTAACTTTTCCTTTTAGGTTCCAACTCAAAATTCCTTATAGATATTGAGTTACGAATTTTTGAACTCGACTCGTTGCTTACCCAAAACTGCAGAATTTCCCTAACTCGCTGTTTAGGAAATGAATTTCATAAACCCTCCAAATAAAATCCAAAAATTCAGAAATAATTCTAGCTCGCTAATAACATCATCACGGTCCTCGGGTAAAAATTTGGAGTTGAAATTCTAGCTTATCATCGAATTAAAGCTTTTTTACATAACATGACTTAAAGCTTCAATTTCAATCTTTTCACCTCTATACCATTCCTACTAACTCAACTCATGCATGATCAATTTCTACTCACATAGACTACTAACATCTATCATTCAAGCATTCAAACAAGCATCAAATCTTCAAAAAAATTGAAACAAGCTAGAGTTTATAAAACACCCACATAGAAGAATCTCCAAGCCCTTGTTTTGCTAGCTCTCCTCGTTCTCTCAACCTCTTCTTCACCTCCAAAGCTCCAAGAACCCATAAAAATAGAAAACCCCCTTTCTTTTCATTCTTGAGAAATGGAAGAAGTGGAAGAAGATGAAGTAGAAGAAGAAGATGGGTTTAGAGAATGAGATGAGGTTAGATGAGATGAGAGTGGAGATGGGGAGGGGGAGGGGGATTTCGGCAGCATAGAGATGAGGATGGGGATGGCTTGGTCGGTTGAAGAAAATGAGAGGAAGGGAGAATGAGATAGATGGTGAAGATGTGGCTTATTAAACCACTAAGAAGCTTCATGATTAATGAAGAGATTGGAGGTTGTTTGCTTCATGGCTAAATTCTAGCCCCAGGATTTCATCAGGATGAAGGGATGGGCATGAGAGTTTTGATTTGGTGTGAGTCTTACACATGCCTACAATAGTATATATATATACATACACATTTATTAATATACATATATACTCATATGTACTTATACACATACACAAACATATAGGTGTATTTAAGTATAAAAATCCAATCCATTACAAATCAATTAAATATGTATACATATATATATATAAATACATACATATACATATACGAATAAAAATGCATACAAGTATTCATGTAATTATATCATATACAATCCAATCATAATATACATACATTCATATATGTATATGTACTTTTATATACAAATAAAATATTTATTTGTAAAATAAATATAAGAATATATATTATAAAAATATTATTTCCCCAAAGATTGTCTCGTTTAAACAATCGGGACAATTTTCACAATTTAATTGAGAAGATACCCCGAATATACTTTATCGGGTTCAGAATAACTAATATAGCTGAAATTTCTCAATTAAAATCAATTATTATTAGAAAGATACATAATTGCGTGCAATTCTCAACTGTGTACGGATTACGATGCAAAATAGCTATATGCTATTTTGCGGGGTATTACAGATCATCCCAATCTCATTCCTAAAAATTGACGACAAATACTCCCCCCTAGAGATGTGCATGAAAGACCTCAGAGAATCGCTCGACAGAGATCAAGGATCTCACCGGCATGCGGGGATACCCGACGTCATCACCGGTCTCCCTCACCAACACCTCTTAGAGGAAGGGCCCAAAGAGGGGGTCCTTCTACAAGCCACTACGAGCGTAAAAGACCCCCCCCCCCCAAGTATCGAAGAGCAAGGGATATGGAGGCATTATGAAAGTATGAGGAAGGAAGAGCATTGTGACTTACACAGACCTCAATTCCATTGGCATCAACATGATTATCGCAAGGTCAGTGGAATAAACTTTCGACATCAGCCTACGAATAACAGGCAACAACGAAACCACTATCAATCTCTCCAACACCTCCATCAACCACACCATAGCTAGCACAATAACCACCATTCTCATCAAGACCACCTACAACCTCATCATCAACAACACAAACACCCCCACTCTTTCCAACTTCAGCATAACCAGGACCAAAACCTTCGTCAACATTTTCGCAGGGATCCTATCCCACCAAAACCCAACCAAAAATCCAACCCCTCCCCACCTGCATCCAGCCCTTCCCCATCTCCTCTCATTTCAATACCTACCTCGCCCCCAAACTCAATCCAAACCCATACCTCCACCTATGACTTGATTAGGGCCCCAGAGGGGGGTCCTTCTAAATCGGCGATAGGCATGGAGGGGGGGGGACCAATACGAGGAGTCAAAGTGCATCCAAGTGGGAGGCAAAGATCGACGCCAAAATTTGAAGAATGGTGCTAATGCCAGATACCGCAAAGGCAAGAAAAATTTGTCACATTGTTTCAATTGTGGCGATACCGGCCACATTCGTGTCGATGCACAAAGGAAATCTGCTGCCTAAAGTGCTTGAAATGGGGTCATGTTTCTTATGTTTGCACTAATGTTATCATCAATTCGTTTGAAGAGAGCTGTGAGGCTTTGAGATGCCAGTCACCACAAATCCACTCCACATCAAACTGGTGAGTTGTCTCGCTACAATCAAACAAGAAGAACAGTGGCTCAGGCAGTATGTGCTTTCGCCAGAGTTAAGGCAGACAGGCCCTCAGAAAACCCATTCACCGAAGCCTTGAATCATAAATGGCCTATGCGAGCTGATTCCGATTGGATTGTAAAGAAGATGTGCCATCCGGAATTCCTAATTTCCTTCCTGTTGCCTGAAAAGATGACGAAGGTGGCTACTATGGAAACACTGGATTTCTGCCACTTCAAGGCCTCTTTCTCCCCATGGTCACCATAATTTGGGGCAGAGCACAAGGAGACTCCTTTTGGATCTGGGTACACAATGTACCCTTGCACTGTTGGAAAAAAGAGGCAATGGAAGAATTTGTATCAGAGTTTGCTACTGTGGTTGAAGTCAACCACACACAGTAAGAAAATCATAGATGGTATCTGCAAAAATCAAAATCAGAAGCCCTAACATCAACCTTATGCCGTGATTGGCAAAGATTTTTACTTACGATGAGGCTTACATAATCAAATTAGTCCTTGAAAAGAAGGTGGATCCACAAGAGGAGGTGGTAGTAGAATCTAACCCAATTCCAGCTCTAAGAGACGAAAGATCATACAGGGAAGTGCCCTCACTGAAGCTTGACTCGATGATCGATGGTGCCGACGAAATTGAAAGAGCACATCGAGAGCTCATTTTCGTGGCCAGGGAAAGGGAGCTCCGACGAGAAGCACTGTCAACAGTCATCAGCCAAGAAAGTCAGATCGCAGGTGTGAAACGCCTTCAACAGTCAACAACCCACCACGGAAATCATATCCTAGATCCAATGGTCCAGATCTCAAATCTGGATCACAGAGTACGGATCGAAACCAACCAAACTCTAGCAATGGTTAACACCAACCCTAATCTAAGAAAGTGCACAACATCAGCAGATTCTTCACTGAAAAGAACCGATTCGAGCTTTTGCTCAATGGTTCGGAGGGTACAGTGGTCAGCGAGTACTAATCGAGGAGCGCTACCTCTATTAGAGGGGCACATGGGGAAGATATGCCCAAGATGGACCATCCTGAAGTGGTAATGGCACAAACAGAAGGGGAAGCTCAAAGGAACAGGAAGCTACGAATAGCAATGGCCAAAAAAAGAAAGGATTCAGCGCTTGAGAAGGGGAAAGGAATTAGGATTTCACAAATTGAGAAAGACGAAGGCGATAAGAGCGAGCGCTCAAAAATCCAGAAGTACCACATGATGGCAGAGGCACCCTCAAACCCAGAAATGCCACGTGGCGATTCAGCGCATAATCCAAAACAGAATGCCTCGGTCTTTACAAATGTCAATTTTAGCACAGGTTTGGTTTTTTAAAGAGGATTTGGGCCGGTCCAAAAGGGGCCCAATTCTCATATGCAGCATGACTTTGCTAATGGGCCTGTGTGTAGGCATGTTGCCAGTTGTGTTTTCTAGGCCTAATAGCACTACTTCTCTCATGACGACTGAGAATGACCCAGTTTCATTAAATGGACCCTTAGAGGTGTCCACTATTATGAACTCTAGTACGAGTATGGATTTGAGTGTTCTTTGGGTTGAGGGGCCTATGACGGGGTCCATTCCAAAGAATGGAGGGGTGCAAACACCTATGGGGGACTTGTCTATGGATGATGAATATTCGGATGCACGACTAAATCTAGATGAGGAATTTATATACACAGACGACGACACTGAAGAGGCAGAGTTTGTTGCTGATACTTAGTTAGCAGTCTTATGCCTCGAGATGGTGGCTTCTACTTATCCAGAGTCTGCATTTTAGTGTAGTTACGGGACATCGAGATTGCTGATAGGTTTCAGAGTGCAACGACTAGCTAAGAGGACTCATGAGGAGTCCTTGGATGAATACCTTGAGATCGGCAAAGCGGCCAAGTTGGACAAAAATGACGGTGGAGGTATGCGTTATTTTCTAGCTTCTATTTTTAACTTTATGTCAGATTTCGATATTTTTAATCTTGCTGAAACATGTGGTCTAGCGGTGTGTGATGTAGATCGTAATGCTCTTTTGCTTAATAAAATTAGAGGATGAGAAATTGATAGCATAGACACGAATATTCCTCTCTCCTTGACCTGTCCCATTGAGGGGGGCAGGGTGGAGGGCTACTCCCCCAACACCACGATCATCCCCCATAATGGTTCCCAATAAGTATCCTTTTTTTGATTGTGGGGGGGGGGGGAGGGGGGGGGTGTAACACCTGTACTTTTATTATTATTATTATTTCCTTAATTATTTGATTTAAATTATGTTTAAATATATTTCTGGGTATATTTTCCCCCATTAATTGATTTTATTAGTATTAGAAGGATTAAATTGACATTTTGGGGTAAACGGGAAAAATTTGGAAATATATGAGTTTCGGGATGAGTTTTCTCGGTAGAGACGAATCCGTTTCGACCCGAATTTTTTTTGGGACGTTTATACATTGTAGGGGGTTGATAAAATGCTAAAGTAGTAGAGTTTCTAGGTTGTGGCATTTAGTTGCAAAAATTTGATTGAAATAACCCCTTTTAGGACTTTTCTTAAGTAAATGGGCTTAAGGCCCATAACCCTAAACCTAATTTTGATAATAAACCTAAACCAAACTTACTAATGAGTCATTTTCTTCCCATTTCTTTCCTCCCCATCAGATCTGGACCGAAAGTTTCCTTCCCCACTTCTTAGAACCCAACTAGGGTTTCGAAATCTATCTAAATCTTCACTTCTAAAAATCAAATCTTTTAGGGTTTTGGTAGAGTGTTGAGTTCTCTTCCACGTGGTGGTGTTCATTTTTCCAGAGGTTTCCAATAAGGTATGTTAAATTGTATGTTAGTTTAGCAAGTTTTATGCTTTTAATTTCTTTCTCTAGAAATTGATGTAGGAAGATGTAGAGAGCATATAGAGCATGTTAGAAGTTAGGATTGGTGCATACCATGGTGAAATCTCGAAGTTCTAATTTTGGCATATAGCCAAATTTTCGAGTTTGTGAAGTGGAGTAGGAAACTTGCTTCTAGCAAGTTTAGAAATTTCATGGGAGGTTGTGGAGTAGTGTGAGAGTGTTAATACGAATTTAGAATGAGTTTTGTAGCCTTAGAACTTAGTGAAAATGATTCAAGAATAAAAAGGGTTATGTTTGTGCGCCGGGTGTTCGGTGGAATGCCCGAGCGAGAGTGAAATGAGCATTTGATATATCCGGTGGTATAATTAAGTTTTATTGTTGTTATTAATCCTAATTTGAGATATTAGGAATAAGTGAGTAAGGAAAGTAGGAGATAGAGAATTTTCTTAGTAATAAGTTTCCGATTAATCAATGAATTTTTGTATGGGGATCCGAATTCGAAATCCATCTATGTAACTCACCTACATATGTCATTTGTGACACGTGGGTGAAGACGGGTTCGAATTTGGAGGTTCGTAGGCCGAGTTTTGAGTTTTGAGCTAATCGGTCCTATAATTTTCTATTTAGGTTGAAAATTTTGAATTTTGATTGGCTACCGGGCGGACGCGGGACCTCGTCTACTTGATCCGTCAGGTGAGTATGTTGTGTTTATGTATACTTTATGTTGTGGCCAAATTTTATGGCATTTCAGTATAATTTGTAGAAGTTATGCGAAAAATTCATTTTTCAGAAAAATACGGATTTTTAAGGGCCAAAAACGGGTTTTTGTGAAAATTGACGATATTCACTATTTTAAACACATCAAATCTACCCTAGAGGTTAGTGTGACGTGTTTAAGCAATAAAAATTAATAACTCACATGGTTTATGTTGTTTTCTACTCCGTGCATGTTTCGTGCATGTTTTTGGCCGCATAGGCCCTTATAGGTGATTTGGCTCACTTGGAACGTGGTATATGGGCTAGCTTGTTATATTAGGATATTATTAGATATAATTAGACGGAATAAGTGATTTTGGTGTATTTTTGTGATATATATATATATTGTCAGTAATAAGTATTGATGTGTTAATTGATGAAATTAAGGATATAGCTTATGTATGTTTTATCTTTGTGTTTGTAGTGAACCAATGGGCGATGATATGATAGAATCTTCTATTAAAATCATTATATGCTTAAGTTGTGTTAGTGTAGTAAATTACCTACCTTGATCTTCTTATAATACAATACATTTTCTAGTAATAATCTTATAATGCAACTACTGGATGAATAAATATATGTAGTACGAAGAGATAATGACTCGCATGATTAAAGTCAAGAATGTGACAATTGTTTGAGTAAGAGCTGTGATGCTTTGTGTTGATTTAGTAAGATGAAAAGATGAGATGATTAATGCTAATAACAGATGGTTTTGTTGACCAGTACCTACAGCAATCCTGGGGGTTTGGGCTAGACCTCCTAATACCCAAGGACCGGCTTGGGGTAAGTGGACCCAAACTATGTTTGGGGTAAGTGGATTTTATCGCCCAAGCTATCGGCTTGAGGCCCGGCTTTCCCTCGATGACAGCTGTCGCGAGGAAGTACCCAGTTTATCTGGGGTAAGTGGTTTTTCCCTCCTGGCTTTGGCTGGGAGGAAGTACCCAGTTTATCTGGGGTAAGTGGTTTTTCCCTCGATGACAGACGTCGCGAGGAAGTACCCAGGTTACCTGGGGTCAGTGGCTGTTTCCCTCTTGGCTTCGGTCGGGAGGAAGTACCCAAGTTCTACTTGGGGTTAGTGGTTCCCTCGCTAGTTCGGCTAGGAGGAAGACGTAGCCTCGGACGAGTAAGACTCTGTGTGAGCATCGAGCCGCGTGTTTACTGGGCTGTCGGCTTTCAGTATGTTGGGATACTGTGGCTCACTGGTTGACAAACTAATAAAATAATTAAGTGTAAATAAATGTGATAGTAAAGTGGAATGTGAACTGTGAATGAGAAAGGAAGTGATTATAAATGAAATGGAGTGTGAAAAGAAAGAGTAAGCGAAGTACGTGGTTAAATTTTAAAGTGAATAATATGGTGAATGTGTTATTTGAAAAAGTAAAGTGGTGAGGGTGTTATTTATGAAATGAAACTTAAAGAAGTGTTTATGTGATGTTTACTTAGTGTTATTTATTGGATTGCAAGTAAATGAGTTGTTTATGAATTATTGGGATACTTTATGAGTATTATGAAGTGGTATTTGGTTGGATTGCAATAATTCATGATAAGAAAATGTGTGGAGGTAATTGTGCTAAGAGTGAATGGATAAAGTGATATGTGTGAAATAAGTGAGAATTATAAAGTGAAGTGCATTATGGGATGGATATGGAGTTATTTCTATAAAAATAAAATGTGATGAGTTGTGGGGCCTTGGAGGTGTGCCAAGGAACTATCTGCCCGCTATTTCCCTGGAAATGGTGGGAACTACTTGCCAAGGCACAACTCCAAGGTAATGAGATTAATTATGGTAATAAGCGAAGGAAGTTTCAAAAGAACACCGTGTGATAAATTGTTGGGTTGTTAACCAATATTTACCCATGAATAAATTTAATGATTCCAAGATTGGTAAGTGTTACTCTTCCTTTTTTTTTTACTATATGTACTTTAATGATGGGTTTTACTCTTTTCCTTTGTTTATATTTAATTTCTTATTTAATTAGTAAATCATACTCACACCAGTTATGGCTAACCCCTGTTGTTTTCTGGGGGTTAGGGGAGTCCCTCCCTGAGGGTGGACGACCCTAACTCTCTTGCAGGCTTGCTCCCAGTTTGGTGGCATAGTATAATGTGTGATGGTTAGAGTTTTTGGAGTTGATATATATTATCTATGTACTTGGTATATGAAGATAGGTAGATAGTTGGAGTATTATTTTGGATTACGGTGTAAATTAATTATATGTATGTATATATAGTGCTGTGATGATGAAAGAAAGCCCGTACCCACCTTGTTGTGGAGTATTGGGTTCTGTGGTGAATTTTGAAAAAGGTTTTCTTGAAGTTTTACAAAAATCTTATCGGTTTTCAAAAGAATTTATAGTTTTTATTTAATATTTGCTATTCTATTGTGAGTTTGGCCCCCAGAGCATTATATTATATTGCCTGTGTGATACTGCTCATTTTGGCCTGGGGAGCCCGTGATAATATTGTCTGTGTTGTGAGCTACGGAATTTTGAGCAGGATTCCGTAAGCTTTCTGTGTTTTAGGGTAGAAATTACAGGGGAAACTCTGCCCAAATTTTTATTGATATATAACTATCTTAGTATATGTTTAAAGTGATATAGAAATTGAAGGAATTGGATTTCAAGGTTTAGTTTTCAAAAAAAAAATTTTGGGGTGTTACAGTTTGGTATCAGAGCCTAGGTTAACTAGATTTTGCTTGTTACGTCTAGTGATCTTGTGCGGGTATATGGGTTCATTTATGCTAAATAGGTAATGTGAAGTTTGATTATGATTTGAAAGTGTATTCTAATGTTAGTTTTGTTATTGCTTGACGTCAGGGTGTAATTATGAAGAGGAGAGTTGGGCAGGTGCCTTTAGCCCCTTCGGCTCGACCGGGAAGGCAAGGCAACAGGCCTGAGGTTTCTGAGGAGTCCCCAGTGAGTGAGCCGGAGCAGGTTGCTCCCGAGCCCACTAATCCTACACCTGTCAATCTAGCCACTCCTACACCGGGGTTGAGTGTACCGCCTCCTATTACGCCAGTGACACCTAGGCTAGGGGAAGGGAATCCAGCACCAGAAGGGACTTCAGCCCCTGCAGTGGAGAGTTCACAGGAGGAGTTAGCTCGTGCAGGAGCTTTTGTACAGCAGATTTTGGCCCAGTTAGGCCAACAGGTGTCAGGGCAGCCGTTGGCAGTCCGTATGGAGTCCAGGGAGAAAGAAGTTAGCTTTGCCAAGAAGATGAAAGATTTTCAGACCTTGGGAGCAACTAAGTTTGATGGCACGGGAGGTGGGGTAGTGGCCTCCACTTGGCTACAGCATTGTGAGGTTCTTTTTCAGCGCATGGATGTGTCAGAAGTTGAGAAAAGGCAGTTGGCTGAGATGTATTTAGTTGGTGATGCGATGATTTGGTGGGCCAGTGTTCGGGACATGGATCCAATCAATTATCAGCAGATGGAGTGGGAGGATTTTGCAGACAGATTCGAGGCACATTTCCTACCTGAGTCAGTACAGGCCCGTATGACTGATGAATTTCTTGCACTACAGCAGGGAGAGATGACTCTTGATGAGTATATAGTGAAGTTTAATCAGTTGGCTCGTTTTGCTCCACACTTGGTTGATACCGAGCGGCGGCGGTCAGATCGGTTTATTAGGGGGTTGCATCCTGCATATCAGATGAGTCTGACGGCAGCCAATACTAGTAGTGTCACCTTTGAAGAGGTAGTTGAGTTAGCACGGAATTTGGAGAGAACTCGACAGAGGTTGAAGGAGGTAAGTGGCAAGGATAAGAAAGGGCAGCAGGGACAGTCAATTCAGAGGAATTTTAGCAGGCAACCTCCAGACACTCAGAGGTGGAGATTCAGAGGAAAATTTCAGCCATATGCAGGCACCAGTCGGAGTGGTAGGGTGGACACAAAGAGGAGTGGACGAGTTCAGAGTCCTCCAAGCAGAGTTACAGCCCAGGTCCAGCAGTCTAGAGTTTCTACTGCTCCATCACGACGAGTTGATTCTGTCCCGTTGCGACTAGAAGGCAGCCAGGAGAGTTCTGCCGGGCCTAAAAGATGCTATAATTGTGGTCAGGCGGGTCATTTTGCACGTGAGTGTCCTGGGCCATTGATTAAGAGATGCTTCATTTGTGGAAGAACAAACCATCAGGCAAGGGAATGCACATTTCCAGGTGGGGGTGCATATAAAGGTCCGGTGGTAAGTGCTCGGGATAGAGGTTCTCAGGTCGGAGCTCAGGCAGGTTCTCAAGCAAGTTTTCAGCCACGGCAGCGTGCACTTGCCCCAGTGCCAGCACGTGTGTATGCAGTTGGTCAGGCACCAGGACAGTTGCAGACCGAGGTTCCTACAGGTGCGGACCCTATTAAGATTTTATTTGATACTGGATCAGCCTTGTCTTTTATAGCTCGTGCATATGTTTTACATCATGGCATTCTTATGTCCTCCTTAGAAGCCCCAGTGAGAATAAGTACACCATTGGGTAGTTCTATTATATTGTATGATGTGTGTCGGGAGGTGCAGATTTCTATAGGATCTCGTGTGTTCCCTATAGATTGTATAGTGATGTGTTTTGATGGCTATCATTTTATCTTGGGGATGGATTGGTTGCGAAGGCATTATGCACAATTGGAGTGCTATGAAGGATGGATTCGGGTAGGGAGGCCCGATGAAGCCCCGTTTCTTATTGAATGCAATACTTTGGATGATGCTGTTATGTCTGTCTATTTGGGATCGGTGGAAATGCCTAAAGTGGAACTTGTAAATGTTGATGTGGTTTGTGAATTCCCTGATGTATTTGAAGAGATTCCGGGCCCTCCTCCTCGACGAGAATTGGAGTTCAGGATTGATTTAATGCCTGGTACCGCCCCGATTTCTAAATCAGCCTATAGAATGGCACCTAAAGAATTGGAAGAGATGAAAAAGCAGTTGGAGGAGATGCTTAGGAAGGGGTTTATTCGCCCAAGCAATTCGCCATGGGGAGCACCGGCAATTTTTGTAACAAAGAAGGATGGTTCCTTGAGGATGTGTATTGATTATAGGGAGTTAAACAAGGTAACTATTAAGAATAGGTATCCATTGCCGAGAATAGATGATTTGCTTGATCAGTTGCGGGGAGCTACAGTGTTTTCACAGCTTGATTTGCAGACCGGGTACCATCAGATGAGCATTGAAGAAGGAAGTATTCCGCAAACTGCTTTTCGTACTCGGTATGGATTATATGAGTTCTCGGTGATGCCTTTTGGGCTGACGAATGCCCCTGCATTTTTCATGGACCTGATGAACCGGACCTTTCGTCCTTATATTGACAGGTTTGTGATTGTGTTTATAGATGACATTTTGGTATATTCTCACACTGTGGAAGAGCATAGACAGCACCTTAGAACAGTGTTGCAGACACTTCGAGACCAAAAGCTATATGCTAAGTTTTCCAAGTGTCATTTTTGGGAGCGAGAAGTGCGATTTTTGGGGCATGTGGTATCTGCTAAAGGTATCGCAGTGGATCCAGAGAAAGTTGCAGCAGTTAGAGATTGGGAACAGCCCACGAATGTAACAGAGATTCGTAGCTTCTTGGGTTTGGCCGGTTATTATCGGCGGTTTATTCCTAGATTTTCTATCATTGCTGCACCGATGACACAGCTTACCAGAAAGAATGTACCGTTTATATGGTCCGAGCAGTGTGAGCAGGCATTTCAAGAGCTTAAGGAAAGGTTGACGACAGCTCCTGTTTTGATTACCCCCGTGAAGGGAGTGCCCCTCCAGGTATATACTGATGCATGTGGGACAGGTCTAGGCGCAGTTTTGATGCAGGAAAGCCGACCTGTGGCATATATATCCAGGCAATTACGGCCCCATGAAGTGCGTTATCCTACTCATGATTTGGAATTGGCGGCAGTGGTGTATGCCTTGAAGATGTGGCGACATTATTTGTTTGGAGAGCAGTTTCAGCTTTTTACAGATCATAAGAGTTTGAAGTACTTATTCTCGCAAAAAGATCTTAATATGAGGCAGCAGAGATGGCTTGAGTTCCTTAGTAGTTTTGAGTTGGAAATAAAATACCACCCGGGAAAAGCAAATGTGGTGGCAGATGCTTTGAGTAGAAGAAAGATGTTAGCTTTTCTTATGTCCCAGGAGTGGAAGGTGCTTGAGACATTGGGTCAATTTGATTTTTCATTAATAACAGATGAAAACATGACCTCATACTTGGGCAGCTTGTCTGTACAGCCGTCTATTTTGCAGTTGATTATCCGAGCCCAGATCCGAGACTCATATTTAGCACAGATGATGCAGGATCTAATTCTAGATGAGATTGATGAATGTCCTACTGACTGGTCTGTAGATAGAGAAGGAGGTCTTCGATATCATCATAGATTATGTGTTCCCGATGTGAATGATTTGCGGCAACAGGTGATGGAGATTGCGCATCATAGTAAGTATACTGTGCATCCCGGTGGTACGAAAATGTACCGGGACCTTAGAAGAACATTTTGGTGGCCAGGAATGAAGAAAGATGTTGGGGAATTTGTAGCGAAGTGCTTCACTTGCCAAAAGGTAAAAGCAGAACATCAGAGACCTTCTGGGTTGTTACAGCCCTTGGAGATTCCTCAGTGGAAGTGGGATATGATCAGCATGGATTTCATTGATGGGCTTCCCCGTTCTCGTAGAGGAAATGAAAGCATTTGGGTAATTGTAGACAGGTTGACGAAGTCGGCTCATTTTATTCCGGTGCGAGTCAACAGGACAGCAGACAGTTTAGCCAGATTATATATCCAGCAGATTGTTCGCTTGCATGGGGTGCCCAGCTCTATTGTTTCCGATAGGGATTCACTGTTTGTATCCGAATTTTGGAGATCTTTTCAGAGAGAGATGGGGACACAGTTAGATTTGAGTACGGCTTATCACCCTGAGACAGATGGTCAGACGGAGCGGGTGAACCAGATTTTGGAGGATATGCTTCGTTCTTGCATCTTGGACTTCGGAGGAAGTTGGGAGGATCACATTCCCTTGATTGAATTTGCCTATAACAATAGTTATCAGGCGAGTATTGGCATGGCACCTTTTGAAGCGTTGTATGGGCGACCTTGTAGATCCCCGTCATGTTGGACAGAGGTTGGTGATGCACCATTACTTGGGCCTGATATGATACTGGAGACTTCTGAGCAAATTAATTTAATTCGGCAGAGATTGCGTGCAGCTCAAAGTCGACAAAAGAGTTATGCAGATAGGCGAAGAAAGCCCCTAGAATTTGAAGTGGGAGATTTGGTATTTCTAAAGGTTTCCCCTATGCGTGGAGTACGCCGTTTTGGGAATCGGGGAAAGTTAGATCCGAGGTTTGTCGGGCCCTTTAAAATTATAGAAAGAATCGGGACCGTGGCTTATCGGCTGGAGCTTACCCCCGAGATGTCAGGTATTCATGATGTGTTTCATGTTTCTATGTTGAGGAAGTGTGTAAGAGACCCATCCCAAGTTGTTGAGCCGCCACAAATTGAAGTTCAGCCAGATGTGTCGTATCAAATTAAGCCAGTGGCTATCATAGATCGATCAGTACGGCAGACTCGGCGACAAGCCGTTCAGTTGTTAAAGGTGCAGTGGAGTTCTGATGTCAATGATTGTACTTGGGAATCGGAGGAGATGATGAGAAGGAAGTATCCAGAATTATTTGAGGAGTCAGCTTTACCTTCGTAGCTCGAGGACGAGCTTCTTTTGAGGTGTGTAGAATGTAACACCTGTACTTTTATTATTATTATTATTTCCTTAATTATTTGATTTAAATTATGTTTAAATATATTTCTGGGTATATTTTCCCCCATTAATTGATTTTATTAGTATTAGAAGGATTAAATTGACATTTTGGGGTAAACGGGAAAAATTTGGAAATATATGAGTTTCGGGATGAGTTTTCTCGGTAGAGACGAATCCGTTTCGACCCGAATTTTTTTTGGGACGTTTATACATTGTAGGGGGTTGATAAAATGCTAAAGTAGTAGAGTTTCTAGGTTGTGGCATTTAGTTGCAAAAATTTGATTGAAATAACCCCTTTTAGGACTTTTCTTAAGTAAATGGGCTTAAGGCCCATAACCCTAAACCTAATTTTGATAATAAACCTAAACCAAACTTACTAATGAGTCATTTTCTTCCCATTTCTTTCCTCCCCATCAGATCTGGACCGAAAGTTTCCTTCCCCACTTCTTAGAACCCAACTAGGGTTTCGAAATCTATCTAAATCTTCACTTCTAAAAATCAAATCTTTTAGGGTTTTGGTAGAGTGTTGAGTTCTCTTCCACGTGGTGGTGTTCATTTTTCCAGAGGTTTCCAATAAGGTATGTTAAATTGTATGTTAGTTTAGCAAGTTTTATGCTTTTAATTTCTTTCTCTAGAAATTGATGTAGGAAGATGTAGAGAGCATATAGAGCATGTTAGAAGTTAGGATTGGTGCATACCATGGTGAAATCTCGAAGTTCTAATTTTGGCATATAGCCAAATTTTCGAGTTTGTGAAGTGGAGTAGGAAACTTGCTTCTAGCAAGTTTAGAAATTTCATGGGAGGTTGTGGAGTAGTGTGAGAGTGTTAATACGAATTTAGAATGAGTTTTGTAGCCTTAGAACTTAGTGAAAATGATTCAAGAATAAAAAGGGTTATGTTTGTGCGCCGGGTGTTCGGTGGAATGCCCGAGCGAGAGTGAAATGAGCATTTGATATATCCGGTGGTATAATTAAGTTTTATTGTTGTTATTAATCCTAATTTGAGATATTAGGAATAAGTGAGTAAGGAAAGTAGGAGATAGAGAATTTTCTTAGTAATAAGTTTCCGATTAATCAATGAATTTTTGTATGGGGATCCGAATTCGAAATCCATCTATGTAACTCACCTACATATGTCATTTGTGACACGTGGGTGAAGACGGGTTCGAATTTGGAGGTTCGTAGGCCGAGTTTTGAGTTTTGAGCTAATCGGTCCTATAATTTTCTATTTAGGTTGAAAATTTTGAATTTTGATTGGCTACCGGGCGGACGCGGGACCTCGTCTACTTGATCCGTCAGGTGAGTATGTTGTGTTTATGTATACTTTATGTTGTGGCCAAATTTTATGGCATTTCAGTATAATTTGTAGAAGTTATGCGAAAAATTCATTTTTCAGAAAAATACGGATTTTTAAGGGCCAAAAACGGGTTTTTGTGAAAATTGACGATATTCACTATTTTAAACACATCAAATCTACCCTAGAGGTTAGTGTGACGTGTTTAAGCAATAAAAATTAATAACTCACATGGTTTATGTTGTTTTCTACTCCGTGCATGTTTCGTGCATGTTTTTGGCCGCATAGGCCCTTATAGGTGATTTGGCTCACTTGGAACGTGGTATATGGGCTAGCTTGTTATATTAGGATATTATTAGATATAATTAGACGGAATAAGTGATTTTGGTGTATTTTTGTGATATATATATATATTGTCAGTAATAAGTATTGATGTGTTAATTGATGAAATTAAGGATATAGCTTATGTATGTTTTATCTTTGTGTTTGTAGTGAACCAATGGGCGATGATATGATAGAATCTTCTATTAAAATCATTATATGCTTAAGTTGTGTTAGTGTAGTAAATTACCTACCTTGATCTTCTTATAATACAATACATTTTCTAGTAATAATCTTATAATGCAACTACTGGATGAATAAATATATGTAGTACGAAGAGATAATGACTCGCATGATTAAAGTCAAGAATGTGACAATTGTTTGAGTAAGAGCTGTGATGCTTTGTGTTGATTTAGTAAGATGAAAAGATGAGATGATTAATGCTAATAACAGATGGTTTTGTTGACCAGTACCTACAGCAATCCTGGGGGTTTGGGCTAGACCTCCTAATACCCAAGGACCGGCTTGGGGTAAGTGGACCCAAACTATGTTTGGGGTAAGTGGATTTTATCGCCCAAGCTATCGGCTTGAGGCCCGGCTTTCCCTCGATGACAGCTGTCGCGAGGAAGTACCCAGTTTATCTGGGGTAAGTGGTTTTTCCCTCCTGGCTTTGGCTGGGAGGAAGTACCCAGTTTATCTGGGGTAAGTGGTTTTTCCCTCGATGACAGACGTCGCGAGGAAGTACCCAGGTTACCTGGGGTCAGTGGCTGTTTCCCTCTTGGCTTCGGTCGGGAGGAAGTACCCAAGTTCTACTTGGGGTTAGTGGTTCCCTCGCTAGTTCGGCTAGGAGGAAGACGTAGCCTCGGACGAGTAAGACTCTGTGTGAGCATCGAGCCGCGTGTTTACTGGGCTGTCGGCTTTCAGTATGTTGGGATACTGTGGCTCACTGGTTGACAAACTAATAAAATAATTAAGTGTAAATAAATGTGATAGTAAAGTGGAATGTGAACTGTGAATGAGAAAGGAAGTGATTATAAATGAAATGGAGTGTGAAAAGAAAGAGTAAGCGAAGTACGTGGTTAAATTTTAAAGTGAATAATATGGTGAATGTGTTATTTGAAAAAGTAAAGTGGTGAGGGTGTTATTTATGAAATGAAACTTAAAGAAGTGTTTATGTGATGTTTACTTAGTGTTATTTATTGGATTGCAAGTAAATGAGTTGTTTATGAATTATTGGGATACTTTATGAGTATTATGAAGTGGTATTTGGTTGGATTGCAATAATTCATGATAAGAAAATGTGTGGAGGTAATTGTGCTAAGAGTGAATGGATAAAGTGATATGTGTGAAATAAGTGAGAATTATAAAGTGAAGTGCATTATGGGATGGATATGGAGTTATTTCTATAAAAATAAAATGTGATGAGTTGTGGGGCCTTGGAGGTGTGCCAAGGAACTATCTGCCCGCTATTTCCCTGGAAATGGTGGGAACTACTTGCCAAGGCACAACTCCAAGGTAATGAGATTAATTATGGTAATAAGCGAAGGAAGTTTCAAAAGAACACCGTGTGATAAATTGTTGGGTTGTTAACCAATATTTACCCATGAATAAATTTAATGATTCCAAGATTGGTAAGTGTTACTCTTCCTTTTTTTTTTACTATATGTACTTTAATGATGGGTTTTACTCTTTTCCTTTGTTTATATTTAATTTCTTATTTAATTAGTAAATCATACTCACACCAGTTATGGCTAACCCCTGTTGTTTTCTGGGGGTTAGGGGAGTCCCTCCCTGAGGGTGGACGACCCTAACTCTCTTGCAGGCTTGCTCCCAGTTTGGTGGCATAGTATAATGTGTGATGGTTAGAGTTTTTGGAGTTGATATATATTATCTATGTACTTGGTATATGAAGATAGGTAGATAGTTGGAGTATTATTTTGGATTACGGTGTAAATTAATTATATGTATGTATATATAGTGCTGTGATGATGAAAGAAAGCCCGTACCCACCTTGTTGTGGAGTATTGGGTTCTGTGGTGAATTTTGAAAAAGGTTTTCTTGAAGTTTTACAAAAATCTTATCGGTTTTCAAAAGAATTTATAGTTTTTATTTAATATTTGCTATTCTATTGTGAGTTTGGCCCCCAGAGCATTATATTATATTGCCTGTGTGATACTGCTCATTTTGGCCTGGGGAGCCCGTGATAATATTGTCTGTGTTGTGAGCTACGGAATTTTGAGCAGGATTCCGTAAGCTTTCTGTGTTTTAGGGTAGAAATTACAGGGGAAACTCTGCCCAAATTTTTATTGATATATAACTATCTTAGTATATGTTTAAAGTGATATAGAAATTGAAGGAATTGGATTTCAAGGTTTAGTTTTCAAAAAAAAAATTTTGGGGTGTTACAGGGGGGAGAAATGGTCAGAGACATTATTAATATGTCCAAAGCGGATGTTGTGGGTCTGCAAGAGACTAAACTCACGCAGGGGTTTAAACTCAAAAGACTAGGGGATGCCGAATCAAGGAGTGGAAAGTTCGTCCCTCAATTGGAGCATCAGGGAGGATTTCCATCGGCTTTAATTCAGATATCATCACTTGTCTGGATGAATTCTGAGGTTAATATTCTTTGTCGGTTCGCCTGCTTCGGTAGATGGATAACTAGACACAAACGATTATGGTGCTCTATGGACCGAACCAATCCATTGGTAGAGGCGCATTTTGGAGTGAACTATTCTCACTCCAGGCACGGTGGTTTTATGCCTGTGTAACACCCCGAATTCCAAGTAAGCCTGAATTCGAAGTTCGACAGGATTTTTACACTTCACTTCGTACAATTTGACAAGGAATTTAAAACTTTTTATACAACAATGTTTACATCAACGCAGCAAAAATATAAATTACAACATGATACATGAATTAAACAACAACTTGAACATTTCTTTAAGCAGCATTCGTTCTTTAGTCTTGTCATTCACTTTATCCTATATAGAAACTGTGGGTACGTCATTTGCATACAACTGACACTAGGATATAATACATCAATTTTTCTTACTTAGAAAGCACATACTTGTCACAAACAAAGCTAAGGGGGACTATCCTATTGATGTCGTGTGTGAATATGCACTTAGTCCTTAATGCAGTTATTTATATTTAATGACACTAATGCGCACTTATTCGGATTCTATGCATTCCATACTACATAGGTCTGAGGGCAAGCCCTTAATCGTTCTTCATCTTGTGGGGTTGATTCCCCATCCATGAGTTAAACTACTACGGAAACTACGGTAAGTATCCTAGGTATTCTATGAGTTACGAGCCCATGTACAAACATCTTAGAGAGAATCCCACACCTTGACATGACGCATCATGCAGGCATCCTATAGACAATTCCCCTCCACCATGGAATGATGACACTACGTAGTCACCGAGCACCCCATAAGTGTCACCATGGTCTCGATATCCTAGAGAAGTATCCACGCCCTGACATGATGCATTATGTGGATATCCTGTAAACACTCTCACACCGTAGATCCGAGGCCCTCATACTTATATTTTTCTCTTACTTTCATCACATCTCCACTGTGTGTCTAATCCTTAGATAATTGAATAAAAAAAATCAATACTCTAGAATTAGCGTTACCTCTACATCGGTCTTAAACATCAATCATTTACCATGACCCAATCTTGGTCTTTATTTATCATATTTCTCTTTCAAAATTTCATTCATGCTGATGTAAGGACTTAGCTAAAACTCTAGTCTCGATTCTTTTTCCATGTTCTTTAAAATGAGAGTATTCATATTCACAAATTCCATATTTCATCATGTTTCTTTTACTTCATTTTCCATGCACATTTTGCATAATTTTAAACAACAATGTCATATTTAATCTCACTTGATTTTTCCATGTCAAAAAATCTTATTTTAGAACTCAACACAAAATTTCTCTATATAAAAAAAATGTTTGTTGTCTTTAATCACAAAAAAAAATCATATTATAAGAAACTTTAGTAATTCCTTCTTCTCAAAATTTGCTTCTAGTTCTCATTATAATAAGTCAAAATATTGTAGAATAATTTTAGGGAAATCTAGGTATTTTTCTAAGATTTCTAATAATTTTTCTCAATTTTTATATAATTAGAAATTACTTAGATTTATCAAAATAGAAAAAGAATCAAAAAATACCAAAAAATGGCCAAAGGCCGGATTCGAACCAGTCAAACCCTCCGCCGCCGGTGAACAATAACCATCCCCAGTTGCACCCGAGAACCAGTAAGTCCAAGGCGACTAACTGTCTAATAGGGTACTTATTTTATACTAAAGTTTTAGGCTTTCGGTTTTGAGAAAAAATCAATTTTCAGAAAAACAAAGTCTCTTGAGAGACTCGAACCCGAGACTAAATGCTCCGCTCTGCTACAGTAACGCTCCCAAAATACACCCGAAGACCAGTTGGTCTGAGTGACTAACCAGCATAAGGATTGATTAAAAAGTTTTTGTATAAACTACACTGGAATTAGTTCTTCTTTTAGCAAACTCGATTTTTCTCAATTTATTTGTACTTATAAAAATTTAGATCTTTTCCAGAATATTAATTCTTTGAAAAAAGTAACTTATATTTTATTAGATTGTCAAAATCTCATTTATACACATAGCAGACTATTTCTATTTAGTTCTTTAAAAAAGATCATGAATATATTTCGACATAGATATATTTCTGTTTAGTTGAATCTCTCATCAACAAATTCCCTTTTCATTCAGAATGAGTTCATACAACTCTTTTCATTATTTAACAAAGATCAAACTCTTAAATTAGTCTCATTCTTACAAAACTAATCTTTTTCTTATGTTTCAGGGGACAACATGGATGGTAATCTAATGACTACAACATTACTCATATATGGCATTTAAAAACACACTTTTTACCACAAATCAATTTATGTCATAATCCATGGTTTACTAGTTTGCATTCTATAAATTATTCATAGGCACAATTTTTTCACATATTGCATTCTACATTTCATTCATAAGCAAATTTTTCATAAAATCATAATTCATCAATTCTAGCATGCAAATATACTAACACACCATCATAACACATCTTAATTAATACATTCCAATTCATTTTACTAACTTTTCATGTAGATTAATTTGAGTTTCTTTTCTATTTAGTCTCTTCAAACAAGTATAGAGCAATCTTTCCTACTTATTTCTAACATGTTCACAATTCCAAATCCTAGTATAGTATCTAAATTAGAAGTTTGAGAAATCACCGACCTCTTGATGAAACAAATAGAAAAACTCCTAAGAAACTCCTTGAACGCACGAATGGTTCCGTCTCCTCCTAGTTGCGCCACCAAAATGAGCCTTCTCCTCCTTGCTAGATGAAACTCGAGATCCTGTCCTTGTGAATGCTAGGCCGACCTCCAATGGTTGCAAGAGCGCACAAACACACCTCTCAATCTTTTTACTCACACTACTGTTTCTTTTCCTCAAAATTTTTTTCTTTTCTTTTCTTTCCTCTTGTAAATTTTTCTAGTGTAAGCCATGAAGAAGATTGGGTAGGGGTATTTATACACAACTCTAGCTCAAATGGAGGGTTTAGATGAATTTAGATGAGAGGCTAAGATGCATTAGGGAGTTAGAACAACTACCCATGATCACACACCCACTCGTCCACTCTCCCACTTCTCCATGCACAATCCAGCCAAGCCTTTCAACCAATGGCACGTGCAAGTGCAATGCACGTGTCACACTAAGCACGCTACAAAATTAGTTGTACATTAAATTGTTAATTTAATTACTACTTGATCAAGTCTACACTACAAGTTGTATTAATTTTTATTAGAAATAACTAATGGGCTATTTAGGTGGGCTAAAAGACCATGGGCTCACTAATTAAATTAATTAATTAATTAAGTGGGCTAGAATTAGATTATTATGCCTAGAGATTAAAATAGGCTTTATTTTAAAAGAGAAGAAATGTTTATTCATGAAATGAGAATACTTTTTAAAGCTAAAAAAATACACATATTAAATTGCACGTGAAAGACACATCAAAATAAATAAATAAAAGAAAGAACTTTACATTAATTAAAAAATTCGGGATGTTATAGCCTGGGTGGTTGGGGGTGACTTTAATATAACCATGTTTGCCTTTGAGTGTGGTAGAGGTGCGAGTGACATGAATAGGGAAGAGTTCAATAGGATGATTACTGATATGGACCTGATTGACATTCCAATTAACGACAGTCTCTTCACTTGGTCTAACATGCAGGCCACCCCCATCATGGCTAAACTTGTTGGAATCCTAGTCTCCTCGGACTGGGAAGCTAATTTCCCGGTTACAGCAAGGCCAACATCAGATCATGTCCCCATCATTCTCTCCACGGGAGAACAGGGTAACCGAAAATCAAGGAAATTTAGATTTGAAAATGCATGGCTGGAGATCCAGAGATTTCACTTGATGGTTATGGAAATTTGGATGTTACCAACCCAAGGTACAGATGCTGCATCCTACTGGTGTAAAAAGATATGGAGGCTTCGCAATAGACTGCGAAGATGGAACTACACTAGATTCTCGTGTATCTGGCGATCTAAAGAAACATTTCTGGAGATTATTGACGAGTTAGAGAGATTAGAGGAGTCCCGTGACTTGTCCCAAGAGGAACGCAACAAACTGATCAAGCTTAGAAATAAGATTGCAAATCAATATAAACTTGAGGAAATCAAGTGGCAACATAGATCCAGAATTTCGTGACTCAAAGAAGGAGACACGATTATTGCCTTCTTTCATCGAGCGACCAGTGCAAGGTGAAGATCTAACCTTATCCCATCTATTAAAATGAACTCAGGGATATCTCAGGACGAGATAGAAATCTCAAGAATCTTCCAAGATCATTATAAGGTTTTATTCAGGTCAAAGAATGTTTTTAGGGTTCCTCTAAGAGACAACTTCTGGCATAACTATCATCCTGAAGCTTCTTAGTCCTTTCGAGAGATGGAGGCACGATTCATAGAGGAGGAAGTGAAAGAGGCAATTAATTAAATGGGATCAGACAAGGCATCAAGGTCGGACGGTTTTCCCATTATGTTTTACCATATCTTTTGGGATGAAATAAAAGGGGATATAATGGTCCTTATGGATGAATTCTTCGATCATAGATTAAAACTGGGCATGTTCAACTTTGTTGAGGTGATCCTAATTCCCAAGCGGGAGGAATCCCTTAGGGTTGGGGATTTCAGGCTCATTTGACTCCTTAACTGTTCGATCAAGATTATCACAAAGGTCCTAGCTAGCGTGTTGGCCAAGGCTGAAGCTCCACATATGGTTTTGAAGCCGAGCCTTTCCAGCAATGGGGCCTAGGGACCAATATGATGATTGGTTTAGGTAGGGCGGTCGGCTTACTATGGGCACCTGCGACTTACTATGGGCACCTGTAGGGATTAGTGCGTGAGACCGCGATCCACAAAAGCATAGGACTCACCCTTGACTTGGGAATGGAGAAGGGAAACATAGCATGTCACAAGAGCGAGTTTGATTTTTTTTTCCTTTAGTTATTCTTTAGTTAATAGTAATTATTAGATTTTTAATCATGGACAACTTAATTAGCCGTGAACAATCTGGCTTCATCAGGGGGAGATGTATCTTGGATTGTATGGCCACTTTCGAAGAGGTGATTCATCAGTGTCATATTGCTAATGAAAAAAGCTACATGCTGAAGTTAGACTTTGAAAAAGTGTATGATTCTGTAGACTGAGATTGCCTGCTAGAAACTCTCAAAGGCAGAGGATTTGGTGGTAGATGGATCAGATAGATTCGACATTGCTTGTGTACTAGTAAAATGGACATCTCGGTTAACTGATGAACTGGTTTACCCTTCTCCTGTAGGAAAGGGCTAAGACAAAGGGATCCACTATCACTCCTTCTTTTTACCTTGTGGTTGATCTGCTTAAGGCCATGATTAATAACTGCAAACATGAAGGCTAGATTGCTCCAGTGGCTAGCAGTAGGTCACGCCAGGGATGTATGATTTTACAGTATGCGGATGATACGACTATGTTCGGGAATAGGGACAGACGAAAACGATATGTTTTAAAGGAGACCTTTATTGTTTTGAAGCATGGTCCGGTCTGAGAATTAACTTCCACAAGAGTGCCTTGGTTCCTATTGCACTAGATGCAGAGACGAAGATACACACTACCATTCTTAACTATAAGATGGAGAGTTTACCCATCAAATACATGGGATTACCACTCAGACTAGGGAAACTTAAAAGGTCAGACTGGCTACGGATCACTGACAGAGTGGAGGATCGACTAGCAGGATGGAAACGAAAATCTCTATCTCTTGGTGAAAGAGTGATCCTTATTAACTCGGTCCTGTTTAATCTCCCTACCTATTACATATTTTTCTTTGAATTACCAAAGTGGATAATCCAAAGAATTGACTGCCTTCAGAAGAGATTTCTATGGAAAGGAGCTGACACGAATAAGAGAGGCTACCACTTGATCAGATGGAAAAAAGCATGTATGAAGAAAATGCATGGTAGATTGGGGATTATCGATTTGAGGGACATGAACCTTTCTCTATTAGGCAAATGATGGTGGAAAGCGTTCCACCCAAATGGCAAAAGTTGACAAGAATTCATTAAACCCTACTTGCAAGGAAAAGGTACGAGAAATTTGGGTTCCGGGTGGGTCCTAAGGTGTCATGGTTCTAGAAAGGGATCTCTCGAGACAATGAACCATTCAGCACAGCGATTACGTCATTTTTCGGCAATGGACAGATGACCAAATTCTGGTGGGACAAATGGTACAGTGCTCACACTCTTAGGGAACAATTCCTGGACCTATACGAGCAGGCGTCACAACCCCACATCTCCATTGCCAAGACATGGAGAAGGGGAGCATTGAAACCACCCTTCAAAACTCGACTCAATTTAGACTCCCTCATAAGGCTGGGAGAACTACAAGAATACATCGCACAGACTGGGGTGAAATGCGCTCATGGCCCGGTCCGAAAATCTTGGGGAATGGAGAACAATGGTTCGTTCACAGTTTGCTCCCTCTACAATCGCATCCACTTTCGGGGATGTAAACCGAGATGGTGTCAGATCCTCTGGAATGCAAATGCGCCCCTTAAAGTTAGAGTTTTCTTCTGGTTGGTGTTCAATAACACCATCCTCACCTGTGAAAATTTAGCCAAAAGGCAACTGAACATTGCGACCACCTATGGTTTGTGCAACTTTCATACGGAGTCGTTGGTCCACCTCTTCATTGGTTGCCAACGAAGTAAAGCAACACTGGTTGAAGTCCTACGAGCCTTAGGTACAAGTGACTACCCCACCATATATGAGGATCTGTGGATTAGCCCCAATTTTATCGTTAGGCATCACGAGATAAAGGAATCATGGTACATCGCCATTGCTGCCACTACCTAGATTTTATGACTTAACTGAAATAACTTTTATTTTCGTCGGACTTGTAATAGCACTTCTGGTATTCTAACTCATATCATGCATCTTATTTCATTTTAGGCTACAATTGCTGCCACATGACCGAGAGAGAGGATCGCCAGAGCCTTCTAGGTAGTCGAGTTTGATGATGAGGATGTTGGTTCGGACCAACCCTGGACTGAGCACAACGACGATACCCAGTTTTTCACCTTCCAGAGATTTGTTGGAAGGACTGCTATATTTGTAACTATCTATCTATGTACTTTCTTTTTTGGTTTATCTGTACTTTCTTTCTTTTAGATTGTCCTACCTTCCAGGACGATGTTGGAGGTCTATGTTTTTTTTCCTGCTTTGTAGTTTGGTGTATATTTCCCAAGTATTTTAAGGTTATTTTATTAATGAAACATGGTGGCGTTATTTCACCTTCTTCTTTAAAAAAAACATGTGACCAAGTTTTTGTTATTGCACCTTTGCCATCTATAATGAGGGTTCAAACTCATGAATATCAATATCTGAACCAAAAGAAATACTCCCAACTACTTTTCTTTCAGTTGATTGCCTCATACAAAATCAAGCATGATCATGTTGGAATTAATTTTTGCAGTTTTCCGGGCCGGATTCCGGCAAGCTCCGGCCAGCGGCGGCACCGGAAAATGAGTGGATTGCGATCCTCTCGTCGAGTACTATTCCGTAGTATACTCACTTGCCAAAAACGAATTCCGTATGAATGAGAAATGTTGATCCAAAGTTGGGTACTTGAAAGGTACCAACTTAACAAATGGATAGTCCCATATCGGAAATTGGGAAAGATTGTTACTAGTATATATACTAGAAAACTGGACTAGAGGGCGTGGCCCGGGGGTTACCACTAACGTGTAGTGGAGAGAGGACTTAGCCAAATGACAAACACACACGCGCGCACGCGCGCGCGCGCGCCCGGCCCGGCCCGGCCCGGCTCCGGCTTCGGCTTGGTTTGGCTTGGCTTGGCTTGGCTTGGTTTGGTTTGGTTTGGTTTGGTTTGGTCTGGCTTAAAATTTTATTTTACCTTTTTGCCCAGACAGCCTCTTCCCCTACTGAACTGAAAAGACTTTTCAGATTCAGTAACTGAGGCCATTACTCTGTAACAGCAGAGTAATGGCTCACCAGTTACTAAACTGAAGAGTCCCCATTACTCTGCTGTTACAGAGTAATGGCTGCTGAACAGTCTCCAGTCCAACTCTTATACCCAGACATCAGCTCCCAAACAGACACAGAAAATTTTTCCACTTGAGTCTTCCTCTTCTTCTTCCTCTACTCTGAGTCCAGGGTCTGTCAACTGAGAGTACACACAGACAGCAGTTCGTTGTCTCTGAAGCAAGGGTGCTGCATCTTCAGAGAAGGTACAGTTGTATCCTGGGAAGCGATTTGCCGGTAACCGTCACACTACGGGGCAAATTCAGCTTTAAGGACAGAGATTCTTCAAAATCTCGACTCTGTACAAGTTTATTGTTTACTGTTTTTCCTTTCTGTATTTGATTTCTTCACAATTTCTGTTGGGATTTTAGTATTTTATATTCAGGTTCTAACAATCTTAAAGCTGAATTTTTCCTCACAGATTCTAACAATTTTTGTGAAGTTTGTTTACAGGTTCTGTTCGGAAAAAAAATAGGACTAACTATCTCTGTTTCACCCAATTTCAGAGAAGAGAACACAATCAAAACATGGAAAACACACAAACTGAAGTTGCTGCTGGGCTTATCAGTACCCAAACTCCGGTGACCCAGAATGTGACTGCACAATCGGTTGCGGCACATTCGGTCGTTCTGCCCACGCACATAAGCGTGGGAGAAAAACCGGAGAAGTTCAATGGAACTGGGTTCAAAAAGTGGCAGGGGAAGATGCAGTTCTACCTGACCACATTGAAGCTGGACAGATTCCTCAATGAATCTGCCCCGATGCTGGCGCCAATGGAAGCACACTCTGTTGCAGCAGTTGACGCGTGGACACAGGGCGACTACCTGTGCAGGAACTACATCCTGAATGGCCTGGTAGACTCTCTGTACAACGTCTACTGCGTCTTCAAGACATCCAAACTCCTCTGGGGGTCCCTGGAAAAGACGTACAAAACTGAAGACGCCGGGTCCAAGAAATTTGTTGTCGGCAAATTTCTGGACTATAAGATGATTGACTCCAAAACAGTGGTGAGTCAAGTCCAAGAACTGCAGGTTATAATGCACGACATTGCTGCAGAGAATATGACGCTGTGCGAACCTTTCCAGGTTGCAGCGTTCATAGAAAAACTTCCACCTGGGTGGAAAGACTTCAAGAACTATCTCAAACACAAACGAAAGGAGATGTCTCTTGAAGATCTAATTATCAGGTTGCGGATTGAAGAAGAGAATCGCAAGGCTGAGAGGTCCTATGGAAATCAGTCCATCGAAAAGGCTAATGTGGTGGAGCATGAACAGAAGGGCAAGAAGCGGAAGTTTCTGCCACAGGCCTCCAACAAAAAACCTCTTGCAAAGAGGTTTGCTGGGAAATGCCACAAGTGTGGTAAGTTGGGGCACAAAATTTCTGAGTGCCGTAGTAAGGACAGTAATTATTCAAAATCTGGACATGTAAAAGGAAATGAAAAATCCCATGTACACATAGCTGAGAACTTGTCCACTGGTCTCTCTGACCTGGACCTCTGTGCTGTTGTTTCAGAGGTAAATCTTGTGGGGAGCAATCCTCGTGAATGGTGGTACGATACAGGGGCCACCAAGCATATCTGCTCGGACAAGGAAATGTTCACCTCCTACCAGAAGTGCAACAAAGATGAACAGCTGTTCATGGAAAACTCTTCCACCTCCAAAATTGAAGGAACAGGGAAGATAGTGCTGAAAATGACTTCAGGCAAAGAGCTCACACTCACAAATGTGCTGCATGTCCCAGACATTAGAAAGAACTTGATATCAGGTTCTTTGCTAAGTAAGAATGGGTTCAAAGTTGTACTTGTTTCTGATAATTTTGTACTGTCCAAGAATGGGGTATATTTGGGTAAAGGATATGTAAAGGATGGACTGTTCAAGTTTAATGTAATGACAGTCATCCCTAAAACGATTGTTCCTGCTGTTCCCAAAATTAATGAAATAACTCCTATTGCCTATGTTGTTGAGTCTTCTTCTGTTTGGCATGAAAGACTAGGCCATGTTAATGTAAATTCTATGCGTAGATTAGTTAACATGAATTTGCTACCAAAGTTTAAGGTAGATAACTCAGAAAAATGTGAAGTTTGCACGGAGGCCAAACTCACTAAAACTCCATCACGTTCTGTAGAAAGAAACACAGAAACTCTAGGTCTCATTCACACAGATCTGTGTGACTTAAAATATGTGCAGACCAGAGGTGGCAAAAAGTACTTTGTGACTTTCATAGACGATTGCACAAAATTTTGTTATGTATATTTGTTACATAGCAAAAATGAGGCTTTGGATAAATTCAAAGAATATAAACTTGAGGTTGAGAATCAACTTGGCAAAACGATTAAAATCGTTAGAAGTGATAGAGGAGGAGAATATGATGCACCATTTAACATGTTCTGCTCGGAACATGGAATAGTTCATCAGACAACTGCTCCCTACTCACCCGAATCAAACGGTACAGCCGAGCGCAAAAACCGAACTCTAAAGGAGATGATGAATGCCTTGTTGTTGAATTCTGGCTTACCCCAAAACATGTGGGGGGAAGCGTTGCTGACTGCCAACTATATTCTCAACAAAATACCTCACAAGAAAACCGGCAAGACACCATACGAATTGTGGAAAGGTAACTTACCTTCGTACAAATACCTCAAAGTGTGGGGGTGTCTAGCAAAGGTGGCAGTACCTAACCCGAAACAGGTCACCATCGGACCTAAGACGATTGATTGCATATTCATAGGCTACGCACACAACAGTAGTGCATATCGGTTCTTGGTATACAAATCGGATATACCGGATATCCATGTAAATACAATAATGGAATCAAGAAATGCTTCATTCTTTGAACACGTGTTTCCGTGCAAGGATACTACGTACCCTAAACGTACACGTGAACAAGGGACTGCAAGCACTTCAGTTGATGAACCAGAACAGGATACCGATGAGCCTAGACGAAGTAAACGGGCTAGAACATCAAAATCATTTGGTCCTGACTTTGTGACGGCCTTTCTGTTAGAGAATGAGCCCAGAACGTTCAAGGAAGCCATGTCTATGCCTGATGCTCCTATGTGGAAGGAAGCAATCAAAAGTGAAATAGACTCCATTATGCAAAATCATACATGGGAGTTAGTCGATTTGCCTTCTGGATGTAAAGCTCTAGGATGCAAATGGATTTTCAAACAAAAATTGAAACCAGATGGTTCAATAGAGAAGCATAAGGCTAGACTTGTGGTACAAGGATTTAGGCAAAAAGAGGGCCTAGATTTCTTCGATACATATTCCCCAGTTACAAGAATAACATCCATAAGAATGTTGATAGCTATTGCAGCTCTACGTAACCTGGAAATACATCAAATGGATGTTAAAACTGCATTTCTAAATGGGGACTTAGAAGAAGAAATATACATGAAACAACCTGAGGGTTACGTAGTTCCTGGACAGGAAAATAAAGTGTGCAGGCTCGTAAAATCATTGTACGGCCTGAAACAAGCTCCAAAGCAATGACATGCAAAATTTGACAATGTTATGATGTCAAATGGTTTCAAAATAAATGAATGTGATAAATGTATCTACATCAAAGATACTCCAAATGGATACATTCTGGTCTGTCTATACGTAGACGACATGCTCATTATTGGAAGCAATAACGACATTATCAAACAAACTAAGAGCATGCTTAGTGGCAAGTTTGACATGAAAGACTTGGGAGTTGCAGATGTCATACTAGGAATCAAAGTCTCCAGGACATCTGAGGGGATTACTTTGTCTCAAGCTCATTATGCTGAGAAAGTACTTGAAAGATTCAAGAATTATTCCAATGGGACAGCAAAAAGTCCCGTCGATCCAAGTCTTCACCTGTTCAAAAATACAGGCGAAAGCATATCACAACTGGAATATGCACGTGTAATTGGTAGTCTGATGTACCTAACAAATTGTACAAGACCGGACCTAGCACATTCGGTAAACGTACTGAGCCGATACACGAGTAATCCAGGACGAAGTCACTGGAAAGGAATAACAAGAGTATTGAACTACTTGCGACATACTCAGAGTTATGCGCTGCATTACACCAGATATCCAGCAGTACTGGAAGGCTACAGTGATGCCAACTGGATATCGGACTCAAAGAACTCAAAATCCACAAGTGGATATGTTTTCACACTTGGTGGTGCAGCTATGTCATGGAAATCCTCTAAACAAACGCTATTAGCCAGATCCACCATGGAATCTGAGTTCATTGCTTTAGACAAAGCGGCAGAAGAAGCAGAATGGCTTCGCAACTTTTTAGAGGATATTCCTATGTGGGAAAAACCAGTGCCTGCCTTATGTGTACATTGTGACAGCCAATCGGCTATAGCACGGGCACTGAATTGCATGTATAATGGTAAGTCTCGTCATATCAGAAGGCGACACAAAACCATTAGACACCTGCTCTCAAATGGAGTAATCTCTATAGAATATATAAAATCGGCAGACAACCTAGCGGATCCATTTACTAAAGGTCTGTCGCGAGAGCAGGTTGTGAGATCATCAAGAGGAATGGGTTTAAAGCCTATGACGAAAGAGGATACTTGATGGAAACCCTACTTAGAAATTGGAGATCCCAAGATCTAGGTTCAAAGGGACAACTAAATCTTGTTGAATCAACGAAAGCACTTAGAGATTAACATCTCATACCCATTCTTAGGATGACAAAACAAGTGCTGCCTGCAAATAGTTAGGATAAGCTTGGCTTTTAATGATTCCCATAGCTTTGAAATAAAAGTGGGGTATAGCAGGATACTCTTTATGGGAAATCACCTTGTGAGTGTGAAATGGGGCCGTTTCTAGGAGAATGAAGAGAGGCTACATTCTCCAAGTTCACTCATGATTAACCAGGGATGTTCAAGGCCAAAATGAACACAACAAGAGAACTTGGTTCTGTGAGGAGATGAAACTGTGTGATAGTTATTGTCTAGGTTCACATGAACGTCCGGGTAGTTCAAGACATCATGATCACTACCTGGTCAAGTGAATCCGATAGCTAATTACTAAGGGTGGTTCAAAGTTGAAAAATTACTACCATTCCTGATGCAGTGATTTTCCGATTGTACTCTCAGAGTCTTTCTGTCATGTTTTTTGTTTTTTCTGTCGTGTCTGGATTACATGGTCTGGTAATTTCCATTCATGTGGGGGATTGTTGGAATTAATTTTTGCAGTTTTCCGGGCCGGATTCCGGCAAGCTCCGGCCAGCGGCGGCACCGGAAAATGAGTGGATTGCGATCCTCTCGTCGAGTACTATTCCGTAGTATACTCACTTGCCAAAAACGAATTCCGTATGAATGAGAAATGTTGATCCAAAGTTGGGTACTTGAAAGGTACCAACTTAACAAATGGATAGTCCCATATCGGAAATTGGGAAAGATTGTTACTAGTATATATACTAGAAAACTGGACTAGAGGGCGTGGCCCGGGGGTTACCACTAACGTGTAGTGGAGAGAGGACTTAGCCAAAATGACAAACACACACGCGTGCACGCGCGCGCGCGCGCCCGGCCCGGCCCGGCCCGGCTCCGGCTCCGGCTCCGGGCTCGGCTCGGTTCGGTTCGGTTTGGCTTGGCTTGGCTTGGCTTGGTTTGGTCTGGCTTAAAATTTTATTTTACCTTTTTGCCCAGACAGCCTCTTCCCCTACTGAACTGAAAAGACTTTTCAGATTCAGTAACTGAGGCCATTACTCTGTAACAGCAGAGTAATGGCTCACCAGTTACTAAACTGAAGAGTCCCCATTACTCTGCTGTTACAGAGTAATGGCTGCTGAACAGTCTCCAGTCCAACTCTTATACCCAGACATCAGCTCCCAAACAGACACAGAAAATTTTTCCACTTGAGTCTTCCTCTTCTTCTTCCTCTACTCTGAGTCCAGGGTCTGTCAACTGAGAGTACACACAGACAGCAGTTCGTTGTCTCTGAAGCAAGGGTGCTGCATCTTCAGAGAAGGTACAGTTGTATCCTGGGAAGCGATTTGCCGGTAACCGTCACACTACGGGGCAAATTCAGCTTTAAGGACAGAGATTCTTCAAAATCTCGACTCTGTACAAGTTTATTGTTTACTGTTTTTCCTTTCTGTATTTGATTTCTTCACAATTTCTGTTGGGATTTTAGTATTTTATATTCAGGTTCTAACAGATCATACACAATGAAAAGCCAACGAGTATTCCTAAAAGGACAATGAAGTTAGATATGGAGAAAATATCTAACTTCAGAGTCGGTAAAACACGTAGATGCTTCACAGGCAATACTGAACTGCATGACATGGTTAACTAGATAGCTTTAACCAACAAACGGCATCAACATCAGAGCATCTCCGACCCACTCCAAAATGTAGTGAAAAAGTGGGTTTTGAGTTGGATTTCATCTCTAACCCAACATCATCTTTCACTCCATTTTGAATTGAATGGCGCTGCATGAATAGTGGCGCACCATATTTGGCGTGCTACTGTTCATCCAGCGCCATTCCATTCCCCCTTCTTTTTTGCTATTTTTCCAAAAAAACCCAAAAGTTCTTAAGTTTTATTATTTTGCCCAATTCTATAGTTTCTAAACACAATTAATTACTTTGTTACTCCCAAAAATAAAATTTATTTTAATTGTGTACTATGTATTATTTATTATTAAGGTTATTAATTTTATATTGAGTATAATTAATATTTAGAAAATAATACAAAATGTTAATTATAATATATAAAAAACATCAAACATTTTATTTTAACCTTAATTAAAATTTCATAAATATTCAAATAAAAAACAATGCAAAAATACATAATGCAAAATACAATATTCAAACTAAAATCATGCACTATAAAAACAAGATTTCAACAATTTATTGCTCGTCATAGACAAATCAAGAATAAAGATGCTCACATTGCATTTCGTAATGCATTAATTGATCATTTGTAGGAAGAGTATACCAACTCATATGGTAAATTAAACCATAAATATATATTTTTAGTATTTGTGTTTATATTTAATTATTGAATGTAATATTTCGGTTCGCATTTGTTTTAATTAATGCAAATTTGTCTTTTAAGTAATATATTATTTATAGACTGATCATTTTATAATAAAATATAATTTATTAATGTTAAATAATAAGGCATATTATTGGATCAATACGTTAAAAAAATAGATCTCAAAATAGGTTAGGGTTTGGGATAACATTCCATAAACATATCTTGAGATCTCAAAATAGTTCTCAATATATGATTGGGATGGTGGTGGTGGGATTTGGGGCAAGAAAAAAAAAGCAAAGTAACAACGATCTGAATGATGGTTGTGGATGGTTTCGTTGGAAGTGTTGCTATGGGATTGAACAGAAGCAGTGGCAAGATGAGAGAGGCGAGAGGGAGATTGGGAATTTTTTTTCTTTTCTTTTGTTGAACATCATCATAAGACTTAAGTTCAAGGGTGATTTTTTCCTTTTGTTTGAATTGATAGGCGGGAGAAAGAAAAATAATGGAGGGAAAAAGTCAGCCTTTGATTTTCACTAAAACTAAGTGGGGACATTTCACATTTGATCAATTTGTTTCGAATATACTAGGATTTGTGTCCTGTTATCTTGTCGTTGTTTTCATTTACTGAGTTAATTTTTATGTTGCCTCCTATATTCAGGAACGGTTGGAAGAGCTTGAAAAAAACAGAGAGTATCAGCTGCACTGGAAGAGTAAATACATTATCTTCTCACTTTATCATTCGACATACACAGGTGTTACCCTGTGCAAATTGCACAGCCTAAAATAGTTTTGAGAGACTCATAAGAACTCTAAAAAAATATGAGTTAAGTAAGAGAAACTTATGAATATCATTCATACCGTAATTACTGAAATATTCATTATTATCCTCAAATAAGTAGATAGTTTAGAGAATCACTGTCAAACCATAAAGTTATATAATTGAATATTACTAAAATTGCTAGGGGTGCAGGTGGAGGGATGGGAGTGGATTTGGAAAGAGCCATGAGATTTTGTGAGGTTGGGAAAGTAAGAGGAAAAGATACTTTATATGAGGGATTACGGTTATTTTAAATATAAAAAAAATTGTGCATAGCGTGCGTGTTGTGTTAGTTAAATATGAATCTATTCCTACTTTTACTCTTCTTTTTCTATTTTAAAATAGAGAAAGAAAAGAGGGGTATACTCTTTCTCCTATTAGTATAAGATATAGATATAATTCTCGTTAGTGTTATTTTCTTACCATGTGAGCAAGCAATTGTAACGAGATGCATCTATCCCTTGTGGATGTAAAAACATCTGCCATGAACATTGTCTGTTGCGCTTAATCTGTTTTTGATATAACATATTACAACGAAGAAATAGTGCTCACAAATAATCCCTTCTTGATACGCTGTTTTCTACTGGTGACACTTTTCCAAGTAATAATACTCAGCAGATAAAAGAGTCTGCTAGTAATAACTGTCCCTCAAACATTTCTCTTGTTTGCAAGATCAACTCACTATCGTCCTTACAATAATAAGATCATGTAGTTTACATTAAGATATTAGATATTGATAAAAGATTAAAATAATTATAATTCAAAATCTGCATGTTATTAGAGCATCCACTATCGTCATTGCTAAAATATGCACTTTTAGCAATTGACAAATAGCAATGAGAGGAGTTTGCTATAGTTAGTGCTAAATCTGCACACACAAAATAAACAAAATAAAAAAATCAGACGAATGATCTTCCTCCGTCCATCTTTTTTTTTAAATTTAAAATGAAATTTCGTAATTAAGTAATGACATTTTCGTATAATTGAAAGAAAATTTTGGCAGAAGTGTTCGGACGGAAGATCGTTCGAGTTTAAAAAAAGAAGATAATTTCGTAATTAATTAATAACATTTTCGTAATATTTGAATGACATTTCTTTAATTTTTTAGAGAAGAAATTTCTGAATATTTTAATTTATATAAAAAAAAAGACGAGGACGGAACTTTTTCATATGTCTCTCATCTTTTCTGTTTTATTTTTTTTTAATTCCAAGAAATCGACGGATGGAGCATCATCTTCAGTCTTCTATATTTAGCATTTCTCTATCACAACTGCGATCGAAGGTTCCCTCATATTCTAATTTTGGATTTTCAACGAACGATAGTGGGATATTTTTTCATCTCAAATGCTAATTTGTGAGTTTTTAGCAAACGATAGTGGATGCTCTTACCGTTGTATCACATTCAAGAATTATCACAAACACATGATGCATCTATCTAAACTATCACTTCCTATAACACAGTTTCCAAGTTATTATAATATTCAGCAAAAAAAAAAATTGTAGGTAACATCTATCACTTGTATATTTCTCTTAGAGCATCCACTATCGTTGTTGTTAGAATATGGGTATTTGGCAATTCGAAAATAGCAATAGAGGATGTTCGTTGCTATCGTAAAGGCCAAAATTTGGCCCCAAAAATAATAAAATATATGGACGAAGAAGATCCTCCGTCTAATACTTATTTTAATATTTTTAATAGTAAAAATTTGAGCGACGGAAGATCATCTTCCGTCTGTCAAATATTTTTTATAAAAAATATGCCAGACGAAAGATGATCTTCCGTCTGGACCAAATTAAAAAAAATACAAAAAAATATGCCAGAAGGAAGATGATCTACCGTTTGGAATTTTTTATTTTTTTTTAAAAAAGAAAAGTTGCCAGATGGAAGATATTTTTATATTTTAAATTTTTTTTAACCAAATGAAAAAAGAAAAAAAAAACTCTTCTATCTCTCAAATTTTTTTTTTAAATGTAAAAGAATTGAAGTACGAGAGACAGACTTGTATTAATTTTTTAAAATAATAAAAGTTGAGAGACGGAAGATCTTCCGTCTCTTTAAAAGTTTGCAGACGGAAGAAGATTTTCTGTCCGTCGTCTTTTAATATTGAAAAAAATTCAGAGATGGAAGAAGATCTTTCGTCTTTTATATTTGGCCATTGCTATATTTTGCTGCTAAATATAGCAGTCAACTGTTCATAACCTTTCTTTAAAAAAAAAGTATTTAGCGAACGATAGTGGGAATGAAATTGCTAAAATATGCATATTTTAACTTTTTAGCAAATGTTAGTGGATGTTCTTATCTACAAATCAGCCCGCTATCGTCCTTAAAATAATAAGATCATCTACTTTACACTAAGATATGGATAATAAAAGATAAAAAGTTCATATAATTCAGATTGTGTATCTTCCTATTACCAAATCTCATTCAGCCATTACCTAAACTCTCTATTATAACAATGGGTTTTTCGTCATGGTTTATCTATCGATGTCAGGCATTCGTAAATGGACACTGATAACTCAACCGAATGTCTACGATACTGTTCCATTTTGTTTTTTTGCCTCTTATAAGAGGTTAGATTTACAGTAAGAGCCTCTTGTAAGAGTCTCTTTTTGATGTGTTTTTTATATATAAAAATAACCTGTTATAAACTTCTTATAAGAATTTTCTGTTCTTTTTTCACCTCTTACAAGAACCTTTTCTCTACTTCTACACATTTTTGTCCTTACTATATAATTTCTCTATTTATACTTTGGGGTAATATAGACTTTTTAAGTGATAGAAGCCTTATAAGAATTTGAAAGCGGCTACTAGAAGCCGTTTAGCCTAATAAGTGATTTTGGGAGAAATTGCTTATAAAAGGTAAAAAAAAGAACGCTAAAAATTATGAAAAAAAGAGGCGTACTACATCTTATAAGAGATGAATCGCTTATAAGAAGAGAAAAAGAACAGTACCTACGTATAATTCTAATATCGTAGTTAGAAGAGCAAGTGAAATTCTGAAATTAGTTACCCAGATAAGATCATGTTATCTTCATGTCAATATCAACAATTAGAATGAATAACATATTCCCACTGAAACAAATTCGCCACTTACATGCTTTCAGATGGATTCTTACTGTTCCATTCGCAAGCTCCATGAGTCTATAGTCTAAAGAAGTGCGCACACCCTCTCCATCAATTCATCGAACACCTGTCGCTCATCAGAGAGTTTCGCTACCAGTGTCTCGACACCTTACTCTGGGTCACTAATTGCAAACAACAATCATGCTATGACAAAAATTCTTACTATAATTCAGCATAACCAATTCAGGCATTATGACAAACACTTGGCAATATATGACACATACTAGATTTGCCCGTGGGCACGCACGTCTTCAGAATGATAAAACATATGGAAAATCTTGTAAACAGTAAATTAAACAATTATACAGCTCAAGTTTGAATAATATGACAATAATTAGTTGTAAATAAAAGTCCATGTTTCTAATAGTATATGTTGAAAAATAATTATAAATTGGGATATAAAATTTCATATTATTCCATAAGTATATATATATATATATATATATATATATATATATATATATATATATATATATATAATAATAATAATAATAATAATAATAATAATAATAATAATAATAATAATAATAATAATAATAAAACACAAAGAAAGCTATCAAGTGGCTGTCATTCAATCCCCAAAAATTAAAGGCCCCGATTTAACATCAAAAAACGCATTTTTCCTCCCAAAAGTTTTCCCCCAAAATTCAAATTCAAATTCCCCTCCCACCCAAAACAACTCTTTTATTTATTTAATTCTCTCTCTCTCCTATTCAAAAAATTCTCTCTCTCTCTCCTATTCAAAAAATTAAGAAAATAAAAATTTTAAAAATTTTAAAAATTTTAATCTTTAAAAATTTTAAAAATTTTAAAAATTTAAAAACTTTAAAACTTTAAAAATAATTCAAATAATCGAAAACTTATTTTAAAAATTTTACAAAAAATGAATTTAAAACTTTTAAAACTTTTCAAATTTAAAAAAAATAAAAAGTAAAAAAAGTAAAAAAAAAACTTTAAAAAAATAAAAATAATTCAAAAAAAAATCAAAAACTTATAAAAAATTATTAATAAATTTAAAAAAATAATAAATAAGAATTTAAAAAGTTAAAAATTTATTAAAATTTTAAAATTAAAATATTTTTCAAAAATTTTAAAATTTTAAAAATTAAAAAATTTTTAAAATTAAAAAATTTTAAAAATTAAAAAATTTTAAAAATTAAAAAATTTTAAAATTTTTCTAAAATTCTTAAATTTAAAAATTCAAAATTTAAAATTTTAAAATTTTAAAATTTCTAAAAATTTGAAAATTTAAAAATCTCAAAGGAAATCCGAATCCAAATTTAAATCCAATGTCGAACCCCAATCAAGAGGTCGTCATCGATATCTGATCCCCTGCTGATTCCGTATCGGTGACTCCCCTCTACCAAATCGAATGCGAATATCAAGCGAAAGCATATCGGCGACTCCCCTCCACCGAATTGAGAGCCTCTATATGCGAGGCGACGACTCTAATTTTATCTTATTAACTGAATTCTCATTCTATTTTTTAATTTTTTGTGTGTAGGGGATTACTCTGTTTTTTGCTGAATTGAATTTTGTGTGTGCATGGTACCTAAGTTCAGAAAGGTATGATTGTTTTATTTTTGGGTTTAAAAATTTTTAATTTGGTAATTTATTTGATGAGTTTTTTATTTGTTTTGATTTAAGGTGTACGCAAGTGAGAAATGGATTATTTGGTGGCATCAATTTGGGCTTTCAAACCATAACAAGACAGGTAAGGTGACCAGCAACCTAAAATAACTTGGCAAATATGCAACATTAATTTCTTTACTACAAGAGAAAATACTACCGTGAAATGTTCCCTTCACTGGTTATTAGAAACCATGGATAACATAACAAATAAGAACTTTTAGTATATGTTTGGATATATAGGATTGGGATGACTGGAGTTTACCGCTGAAGGGTGCAAACTCTCCACTCAAGAAAGACAGGTAAAGTAAACTTGTTATTTATCCATTTTAATTTTTTTTTATAAAAGTACAATGGGGAGACAAAGTGAAGATAAAAGAAATGGTTAGCTTGGTTTAGAGTTTTGAGAACTTTATGTATTTCATTTTGGTTGAAATAATAATAAGTGATATTTCAATTGCAAACTGAGTCTCAAACAAACAAATGTTTAAATTATTGGTATTGTAGATACCTTCACACCTGCATTTGCGTTACCATTGTATTTAGACATTCTCATAGTGGTTATGAGATTAGACTTTAGAGTAAGCTCTATAAAATCTATATGATAATGTCATTGCAAAACTATTACAAGCATCTAAAAGTGATGCTGAAGTTAAAAAATACTTTTTGCACTGCTTCAACAAACTATATGCATTCCAGGTAAGTTCAAACTAATGATCAAAAAGGCGATGATTGAGCTTAAAGGTAGATATACTGCTTCCTCATATAATATGTTTGCTACTTCAATTAATTTGCTGGATCTCCAAAACTATTTTATATAATCAAATCATGTGCATTGTTCCGAAGACGTGTCGTAGGCACGTGTCAATGGGCAAACCTAGTCTATATAATAAAACACAAAGAAAGCTATCAAGTGGCTCTCCTTCAATCCCCCCAAAAATTAAAGGCCCAGTTCTAACATCACAAAACATATTTTTCCCTCTCAAAAATTTCTCCCCAAAACTCAAATTCAAATCCCCCACCCAAAACAACTCCTATATTCATTTAATTATTATATTTCCTCTCTCTATCTCCCTCCTTTTTCTATTCAAAAAATTAAGAAATAAAAATTTAAAAATTTTTTTAAAAAAATTAAAAATTAAAAACCTAAAAAAACAAAAATTTAAAAACTTTAAAAATAATTCAAAAAAATCAAAAAAATCATATAATATATTTGTTGCCGGATCCCCAAAAGTTTCTCATATAATATGTTTGCTACTTCAATTAATTTGTTGGACCTCCAAAACTATTTTATATGATCAAATAAGGTGCACCGTTCCGAAGAGGTGCCGTAGGCACGTGTCAATGGGCAAACCTAGTATATATTTATGGGAAAAAGGGTTATGAGCAATTTGCTTATTTAGTAAATAAAAAATTAAATAAATAAATGAGCTGTTTTGAAAAAAAATTAAAAATATATATATTTTTTGTGAGATTAAATGTGTTTTATTATATAGATTAGGTATCGGATTCTTCACGCCATGTGCGACCAACCGTACCTATAAATTCGGATTCCTGCTTATTTTTGGAGTCTTTCAATATGTACAATTTCTGCTTTGTTAGAGCATCTGTAGTCGTAGGCTAAATACCCAAAATTTGGAAAAATATCCAAAAAAAGAGCTGCAGTCGTCGTCCAAATTTGCAAAATTTGGGTGTACGATGAACAGTTCCGTGCCAAATATAGCAGACGATTTGGCCATAACCAAAATATAGCTAACGAACAATTATATTTCGTCCGTAAGAATTGACGAAGGATAAAATATCGTCTTGTAGGTGAGACGTACAAAAAGACAATCGGACGAAGGATTAAACATCGTTTGAAAAAAGAATAAAAAAATTAAAAATTGTCAGAGACGAAAGATTATACATCGTTAATTGCAAAAATTGGCTAGATGACAAAAATGTAATTGACGATGCATTGTGAATCGTCCCAGACATTTTTGCCTTTTTTTTGTCCTTTAGTGCTTAAAAAAAAATTTTTTTTTTTAAAAAAATTTGGGACGAGAGGTTACAACCCGTCCGAGGAGATTGACGGGAGATTATATCCCGTCCTTGCTTATTTTAATAAAAAAAAATAATAATTGAAGCAGACGATTGATCATACGCCGTCCACATATTGGGGAAGTGAGATTGACGGGAGATTATCTCCCGTCCTTGCTGTTTAAAAAATAAAAATAAAAATAAACAGACGATTGAACATACGCCGTCCGTACTTCAAGACGGTACATTATTTTGCGTAGGGAATTTTTTTTCAAACCGCACACTCCAAGACGATAGACAATCTTCCGTCCTTTAAAAAAAAAATAAACGACGAATCGAATATAGCTTTGAACGACTGCAGCAACATTTTTTTTTCCTATTTCTAATTGTTATTTATCCAAAATTTGGCAAGAACCATACAGATGCTCTTACTATTGACTTCTCCATGCTCGAACAAATTCCAAATTCGGAAGCTTCCACGAAATTTCTTTTTAGCCCCGGCCCATATTCCCAAAAGGGTTATATTCATTTAGCCAGCCAACCCACTTGAGATCAAAAGTTTATTAAATAATTATAATTATACATAATAAGTACAGTTGAGTAGTTCATAGGTAGGGCGTGTGGGTGTTCCACCGTTTTAATCATGAGATAATTATCGTACTCCTACTTCATTCGAGTAGGTTTGGCAATTGAAACTGATAATGGTACGGGCATTCCTCTTCTGGTTTGGCTTTGGCTTTGTCTAGAGCTGCTATCGGTTTCTATCGGATCGGATCGGATCCTCAACTACTCGGATCTGGATCCTCACAGGTTCAAAAATAGAATCCGGACCTAGACTTTTGGGTCCTAATTAAAAAAATCAACCAATCGGATATGCTAGCGGAGAATAAATATTTGCACTGAAATCTTTTCGCACCCGATATTCTACGTTCCAACAATTTTTGCACTTAACTACATGAATAAATATTATATTTACACATCTATCTTCAATAATTATTATTTACATGTATATCTCTATTATCCTATTATTTAAATTCCATATTTTTGGAGGGTATTTTTAACGGGTCCGGGTTGGTTTTATTTCGAGCGAACTCAGACTCGGACCTAAAAGTGCCTCAGGTTTTATCTTAGGATCCGTACCCATATAGATCAGACCGGTTCTGATCTAATGCTGGGTTCGGGTCATATCCAGATATCGGCTTATCCAGATATCGGATAAATGTGACTGGACTAGCTTTGGCTTTGGCTCAGGCTCAGTAATGAGTCACAAGTTGTGCATAAAGTGGTGGCGAAGAAAAGGAATAGAAGTGAAATAGGTTATTTAATGCATAGAGAGATGGATTAAAAAACACACATGCGCGTGCATGCACACTCGAACAATTGCTATAGTAGAATGTCTCTTGAGATGTTGAAAATTGACGTGAAAGTCTTGAGGATGCAACACTCCAAGTGGATAAATTGTTTTGATGAGGTCACATCAAATTTTTTTTTTTTTTTTGATAAAGAAGATGACCGAAGCCATCGTTTCATTAACGAGCATTTAAAGAAACAAAGTACAGCATAGTTCAATATTACATAACAGCTAACTCATCAGCACCACAAAATAACAACAACACTAGAAAATGCTGATGACCCTCAAAACAACAACTGCCCTAAGAAAAGCACTCCAACACTGCCAATCTAAAAGGTCCAAAAGCCGTGAACCACCAGCTTCACTGGGCTTCTTCATTGTTCCTGACTCTTTTAGCACCCTCCTGCGCACCTGCCCAATCATGAATTAACAGAAAAATTTTATTCATGGAACAAGGAAATCTATAATCTATATTGCGGAATATAAAATCATTTCTCTCTAGCCATAGGTTCCAAATAGACGCCGCTATAGCTAGATCCCAAGCCTTTCTATCATCTAGTTTGATGTGGACCTCTCTGATTGACCCCCAAATATCAAAGGTTGAGTTAGGGACCTGTGGACACCTAAAACCCCTACAAACTACCTCCCAAGTGAGACGAGCCTTAGTGCAGTGAAAAGAATGTGGTTGACGTCTTCTTCGGCATTATGGCACCTATCGCAAACTACATCTATCTGCATATTCCTCTTTAAAAGGTTCGCTTTGGACAGAATGGCGTTGTTATGTGCTAACCAACAGAACACTTTGACTCTGTATGGAATTTTGGCTTCCCAAATAACTGACTGAACTGGACATCTCGTACCTCCGTCATTGATCCATTTGTACATAGATGCCACAGTGAAAACTGTGGAACGATCCCTATCCCACCATCTTTCATCCGGGCCAGTAGTAGCCTGGCCCCCCTCCAGTCGGACCTTACTGTTTAGCTCTTCAAATTGGGCATTACTCTCTGGGGTGATATGGTTGGAAACAACGAAGTTAAGTTTACCGTTCCTCCTAATGTCCGCCACTGTAAGATCTAGATTCCGAACGGCCTCTGCCGCTAGAGGAAATTGGTTCTGAAGAGTAGTCTGACCACACCATTTGTCTTTCCAGAAGTTGGTGTTTTTCCCGTTCCCAACCTTGCATCTCGTGTTGGAATGGAAGATCTCTCCCTGCTTAGCTACCCCCTTCCAAATTAGAGACACCTTTCTCGATGGGCCTCTTCCTCCAAATTTGAATCTTCTTAACTTGCGATAACAATCGAAAGAGTGACTCCACCATCCTTTGGGTTTGTGATACATCTTCGACCACCACTTACAGAGCAGGGCTTTATTCATATCAAATAGGTTAACAACACCTAACCCTCCAAACTCTCTTTTCTTACATACTCTTTCCCAGTTTACTAAGTTGAACCCCTTATTGCCCTCGCCTGAGCCCTTCCATAAGAATCTGCGTCTCAGTTTATCAATTCTATTGACAACCCATTTCGGTAACTCGTAGATTGACATCAGAAATTGCGGGATCGCGCTCAGGACTGAGTTCAGCAAGATGATCCTGCCCCCCAGCGATAGAAACCTACACTGCCACCCTGTCAACTTCTTTTGGATCTTGTCGATGATAAAATTCCAATCATCCTTGACTAGAGGTCCCGGCTTAATAGGAGTACCCAGATATTTGATAGGGAACTCGGACGACGCACAACCAAAAATTTCCGAAATATCCTAAAGCAGGATGGACGGATGATCGCTGATGGGGATAATACTTGTCTTGTTTAGGTTCACTTTCAGACCCGACCATCCCTGGAAACAGTCCAGAGCTGCCTTAATGGCGATGGCTTCTTCTATGGTAGCACTTCCGAACAGGATAGTGTCGTCTGCGTATTGTAGTATCGCCATTGGCTGAAATATTCCCTTAATCTTAATTCCTTTGATAACATTGTTGTGCATGGCCCTTGTGATCATTTCTGCAAGACCATCGACCACGATAGCGAAGAGCAGTGACGATAAAGGGTCACCCTGCCTTAGTCCTCTCCTGCATAGAATCTCCCTCCCTTGCCACCCGTTAACCTGAATCGACGATTTGCCTCCTCGAATACATGATTTCATCCACGAACGCCACTTAACCCCAAAACCTTTAAGTGCAACAGCCTCCTCTACACAGTCCCAGGAAACCGAATCGTAGGCTTTCCGAAAATCGAGATTTATGATGAACCCAGCACATTTCGCTTTGTGTCCTCTGAAAACAATTTCGTGGGCTGAAGCTATACTGTCCATAATATCCCTTCCACTAATGAACCCACTTTGCGATTGCGCAATCACCTCGTTAAGGTGTGGGGCAATTCTTTGAGCCAGAACCTTTGTAATAATTTTGAATGAACCGTTGAGCAGACTAATTGGTCTTAGATCCTCTATCGAGTTAACCTCATTTATCTTAGGCACCAGAATGATGGTAGCGTAATTTAATCTATCCAAATTGGCCCTTCCGTCGTAAAGCTCGTTGAAGATGTGCATGAGGTCATCTTTAATGATATGCCAATATAATCTGAAGAAAAAGATTGGAAGACCATCCGGCCCCGGAGCCTTATCCTGTCCCAGCTTCTTGATGGCATCGAAGACCTCTACTTCAGTGAAGACCTCTTCGATTCCTGCACTCCCATCGATCCTAGAGGAGCTCCACACATCATGAGACATCGAACATCTGTCATCAGGCGGGCCTCCTAACAGTTCGTGGAAGTGCTTGTCTAGATGTCCCAGAATCAGATCTTCGTTTTCCGTCCAGGAGCCGTTAACCGATATGCCCGTGATGTGATTCAGTCTTTTTCTGCCATTTGCTACCTTGTGAAAGTATTTCGTGTTAGCATCGCCCTCTCTAAGCCATTGCACCCTCGCTCTCTGTTGCCAGTATAATTCCTCCATCTTCCCAATGTTCTGCATCTCTAGTCTATTGGAAGCCAACTCATCTTTCTCCCGTTCTTGAAGATCTCTATCTTCCTGCAAACTTTCTAGCTCCACAATTCTGCAAGCCAGGGACTCCCTTCTAAGGATCGTAGCTCTAGATTTTAGTCTAGCCCACTCTTTTAGGGTCCTTCTAAGGCGCCTAGTCTTCTCTATCCAAACTCCAACTGCTGAAGAGCAGGGAGCGGTTACAGCATTCCACGAATCAGCGATAACCTGCCTCAAATCCTCAAAAACTGTCCAAGCTTTCTCGAATCTGAAATTGAAGTGCTTCTTCTTACCGATCTGCCCACAGTCAATAACCAATGGCAAGTGGTCTGAGGTGTAACGGAGTGCCGATTTCACTTTTGCAAATGGAAAAGCATCATCCCAGTCGTTTGATACAAGCACACGATCTAACATAGCCAGAATAGGATTTCTCTGCATATTTGACCAGGTGAACTTCCTATCTGTCATTTCTAATTCTAGTAACTCTAGATCTTCGATAGTCTTGTTAAACTCGTCTTGATCTTGCCTACTGTGGCTCTTGCCTTGGTGCTCGTCCTGGAATCTGGTGATATTGAAATCACCTCCGGTAACCCAAGCCTCTCCCCATTTGATCCTGATAAATCTAAGCTCGTTCCAGAAAGCCTGGCGTAATCTACTATCGTAAGGTACATAGACGCTAGTCACTGTCTGCATCCAATTGTCTCGATGGCGCCTAAGTCTAATAGACACCGAAAACTCCCCGATAAAATCATCCACAATCTCGTAGATAGCGACATTAGCACCTACCGCAATACCTCCTGAAAACCCCCTAGCAGACTTAAATCTCCATTGAAAGGCATCCAATCCCTTCAGTGAAGAGAAGTCTACCTCTGAGGGAGCTTCAATCCTAGTTTCTTGGATACCACAAATATCCGGCCTAATCTTGCCTAGAGTAACCCTAATCGCTCTTTTTTTAAGTTTTTGGCGCATCCCTCTTACATTCCAAAATGTATAACTCATAAAAAAACTAAATAGACATCTAACCCCTAATCTACCACTCCCATTTTGGACACCTAGGTTAAGGCACTATTTTAGTCTTTTCTCTAATAATAGCCACATTGGACAGATGTTCAACCCTAGTGGAACCCATGGCCAGTCCATATAAGCTAGCAAAGTAAATGAGGGATTCATCGGATAAGGAATTAAGAATAGAACAAGCATAATTAGATGTACCTTCGCCCGGCGGTGTCTCATCCTGCTGTTTGAAACCCCTATAATTCCATCCATCTTTCCCATAAATCTGACTTTCCGAGCTAACCAACTGCCTTTTTCCTTTCCTCTGATATTCCATGATCTTTTTAGATGACGAGCTCCCGACAATGCCTCTAGTCTCCTTGTCTTCACAATCAGTTTCTGTGACCGAAATCAGATTATCCTCTCGAATTCCATCTAGAGCTCCGATAATATCATTCTCCTTTTCAGACTAGACCGGGGATTGACCACTGGATAGATGCGGATTGAGAAGTATCTGTGAGGGAGCGGACTCTCCCTGGGTTGGCACAGACGCCCCCACGGGCCTGTCTTGTTGGGGATGGATAGTTGGGTCTTCGGAAGTGAGATGAAGCCCAATTCGCTGCTGCTCCTTTGTGTGGATCAGATTAAACAGGGCTGCCTTCACTGAGTTTTCCACTTCTTCATTAGTAAAATTCATCCATGGTTCTCTCACAAGGCCCATATGAGAGTTAGGGCCCACTACATAACCCGGCTTTAAGATACCCTGCTTTACAGCTGTATTGCATCGAATACTCCCCTCCACATTGAGCACCCCAGCAGCTGATCGCATCACATCGCCGCTCACCCTCCCATCAGCGCCAGTACACAGATCTTTTCCACTTGACGGAGACAATCAGCTGTGATGGAGAGTTGAAGACAACTGAGGCACTCTCTTCCATTTCGAGCTCTGTGCCGTTGACAAGGGCTGTTGCTTTTTCGACTGTGATGGCGTGTGAGTCCTGACTGTTGGATCTCCAGGATGGCGCTCTCTATGGACCGGGTCGTGCGCCGCTTGATCAGCACAATCCACTTGTTGCTAACGTGTAGACTCAACCCCATCCAACGGTAAGGCATTGTCTTCAACCTCTGCCAATCCATCTGAACCCTTGAAAAATAATCCCTCACCTTGCATCAGATCTCTGAAGGAGACGTTCTTCGGAGCTTCAACGATCACAGTAACCTCGTAAGTATGGTTTTCGAAGGTCGCCAGGATCTTGGAAGGGATGTCGGCCTTGTGTGCCACTCCTATCTTGAGTCTGGCAAATTTACGCGCTGCTAACGTGAGAGTCTGCCTATCTATATCAATCAGCAACCCGAACTTACGAACCACATTTTGAAACCCCGATCTCACCCAACAATGGAGAGGAAGGTTATACAATCTAATCCAGATCGGAGGGAGACTCTGTGGCTTTAACGACCCATAATCGCGCGTCCACCACTTGAAGGTGACGAAGAATTCCAAGCCTCTAGCATCTTTGCCCTCTAACCCCTTCATCCTAATAGTCTCCTGAGCTGTAGCTGGGTCTGAGCAATGCGCGTAGAACGTGTTCATGGCGACCTCGTGGATAACCCAGGTTGGAGTTGGGGAGGAAACGAACGCCGCTTGAAGCAACTCGATGATATCATTGGACGATGGCACTCCCGTTTGTGCCTTGATTAATAATCCACCATTGAAGCGTCTTTCAAACTCTGCAATCAACGGTGTCGGAACAATAGTAGCTTGAATCACACGACGGGCTCCAGCAATACTCTCCTGTGTTTTACTGCCCTCCGAAGCAACAACCGGCACCGGCGTAGATGGTTTGACGTTGGAAGGAGTTGCAATGATGCATTTGGGGCAAGCGGTCGAAATGTGACCTGAACAACGACAAAAATAGCAAAACCAGTCGGCGTTACACTTACTGATCGAATGACCCGGCTTGGCACACTTGTGACAATTCTTACGGCCTTCGTTTCGCGAGTTCTCCGACGAGCTATTGCCTTTGATCTCCAGTTTTCTCTTTCTGGACTGAACCAACACCCATTCGCCTTCGTCATCTTCTCTAATCGGGTGACGGAGCTTGGTCACTGGACTTGGAGAACGGCGACGCGCTCTATGCACATCGACGTCGAGCTGCGAAGTCCTAGTTGCTTCCGCATACGATCGCCGTTTGGGGAAATTCTCTTCGTGCTGTGGAGACAAGCGGTCGACCCTCCTGGACTCTTTCCCCTCTAGCTGACGAACTCCAGCTTCATGTCGATAGGACTGTCGCACCGTGCTGGATCTGGCCTTAACTTCGCGTTCTCTTCTCTCTCTAGGCGAAATAGATCTTTGCAACTTTCGGCCTGAACTTTTGCCTCGTCGCCAACCTCCTTCACGGTGGTACCCTTCGTTCTCTTCCCTCCCTCGCTTTGGCATGGGTGATGACGGACGGCTGTCTTTGTGGGAGTGGTAGGAGTGATGAGAGGGGTGCTTCAGAGAAGGGGGGTAGTCGCTCTCTTTCATATATCTCTCTCCTGATTTCGGTCTTTTGCCCTTTTTGTGGTCTCACACATCAATGTTTTTATTATACAGAGAAAATGTGACTAGCTGCCACCGATTTTATTAATAAAAAAAAATACAAAACAATAATAAAACATAATACATCCCAAAATCCATTATAATACATCCCAAAATCCATTTAAAGTCTACTACATCAGCTACTGCAGCAAGAGAAAAAAGGCCTAGGGTCACATCAATGTTAACGGTGGAAGAGTTCAATTGTCAAGACTTCTCGCTTTTATAAGAGCATACGTAGTCTTCCATAGCCAAATTGTGGATATTTGACATATAGAAATAGAAATTTTGGCTTTCGGCTATAATCGTTTAAAGCTAACAGGAGTGTATTAAATTGAAATTTAAAAAGAATTTAAAATAATGTGAAAATCCTAATATATTCAATTAGGATTTTAAAAGAGTTTATAAAAGTCACATTGTATTTAATTGAGACTTTAAGAGATTCTATTCAATATTTCGTGTATTCAATTGAGATTTTAAATGACCCCATTTAATTCTCGGTGTATTCAAAAAATTATTGATTTGGGTAGAATTGAGAATTTGGAGGATTTGGATGGAATCTAGCGTTTGAGGTATAAATACCAAAAGCCTTTGCAATTCTCACCTTTTTCGTAGAAACTTTCAAGCCTACTGTTCATCTTCTTGTCCTTCAACATCCCTACCATCCCCTTCTCAAAACCATCCTCTTCGAAATCCCAAACCATCCCCCCCATCGCGCCGCCCCCGCCGCCAAATTACAAGGCAAAATAAGCACTATCAAGAAATGATATAAATGTGGCATGTGTTGCAATGGTTGAGATTAATGAAATATTTGATTTGGAATGTCGAGACCTAAAGAAGGTCGCTGCTGAACAATTGTTCTACTGACCTGCATCTTCCTCGTCACCGAATGGCTCAGTGATCAACCGGTACAGATCATTTTCCCAACCATCTTCCAGTTGCTCACCAACTGTTCATCCGAATTCCTTGGTGCAAATGACAAAATCACATACCCCTCTGCTGCACATTAATGAATCAATGTTGAAAACCGACTGATCAAAGTCTCAGTTGAAATTCAAGTAAATGGTGAAAATCAAGCAAGTTAGTTACTGCAATCTTCAAATAAAAGAAGTTTGCATGACTCATAATGTTGGTGATGATATGATTATTGATGTTAATATCTTTTCACATTCAATCATTACATGGGGCTTAAGAACTGAGAGTGAAATTGGATTTAAGACATACAAGGCTTTGATGTTTGAAGAGATCATAGATCGTAATAAATTCCTTCAGGTGGATGGCACCACTAGTCAACTTTCATCAATGGAGCTAAGAGTTAATCTATCCAAGGCAATGTGGGAAACAACTAAGTATTGAGATATCCAGCTAGCAATGCATGAGGACGGTTTAGTGGTCAGCCTAATCTTGATGCCACTCATGAAGCTGAGCTTGTGCTCTTACTTAAGTGACTGTATATGCTTTTACATTACTAGATTTGATTTTTCTTTTGATACATTTATGATTTCAATTGATAATGAACATATTTGGTTTTCAACAGTTAATAGATTATCCATGTAATGATTTATGTCAATGACTTGCGAGGTGTCTTGATATTTATTCGTACTACTCTTATGAAAATGACAAAATCTTGTGTAGGAAATGAACTAATTATAAAGTCTATGAAAGTTCAATTGTCATCAAATTCCTTCAAATTCCATCAAATTCATAATAAGAATTCCATCAAACTATTTTAAAATCCTTATAAATCTCAGTCAAAGTTTAGGTGAATTTTCCATAAATCCCTTAAATACTAGGATTCTCAATTCTTTTAAATTCTTTTCAAATTCCAATCCAATACACCCCCGTAAGACCTTTCAGTTTAAAAAATGGATGGACGGGAAATTATTTCCTGCCCAAGAATTTTCTCATTAATTAACTCTTAAATTAATCCAAATTAACTATTAATATAATCATAATTAACTATTAACTATTAATATAATTCTAATTACTACCTAATATATTCCCATAAACACATATATAGGCCAAAAAAAAACACAAAAAGGTGTGGACGGGAGATAATCTCCCGTCTGAGCACAAAATGTGTTTTTTTGAAGATTAAAATCTACGGACGGGGAATAATTCCTCGTCCGATCAGTTTTTTTTTCTTTTTTTTTAAATGGCACGAACGAGATATTATCTCTCGTCCGTCGATGTGTTAGCCAAAAGTTTATAGGGACGATGCTTTATTTGCCGTCCCACGTCTCCGACGAAAGATAATTTATCGTTAGATCACTAGGACGAAAGATCATCTACCATCAGCTATATTTTGGCAAAAGCCATTTCGTCTCCCAAATATGGCCGACGACTGTTCACTCGACACCCATTTTTTTTGGGTAAATGGCCAACGACTACAGTGATATTTTTCTCATATTTTGGAAAAATTGGGTAAATGACAAACGACTACAGATGCTCTAAGATTGTCATAATCCACGATTATCTTTTATGGTTGAAACGATACACAAGAATTTACAGCTATCAGCTCTTCCTGCATCTTTATCCAGTCAGGTCCTATCGGCATCAACAACTTGCTATAGCGATCGCTGCAAGTTGATTCTTTCTCTTCCATTTTGTAACACACCGTATTGTACGATACCTAAATATATATGTATGTAGGTATATTGCCCGTATGCGGGCGCGTGATTATAGTATTTTGGCTCGATTTTGCTATCATGGTTTGTGGTTAGGGTTACAGAACGGTTCATGGGAGGGTTGCATTCTAAAAGATGCACGAGAACGAGGAGGACCGATACTAGTATAAATATTAATTTTCGGTACAACGCCTATGCAAATATAATACTGTATGATACTACAGTGGATATATATTGCGTGCGCTCGATGAACCTCTCGTCTCGCACTCGAAAAGATCCATTTAAGCTTAAGTTGGGCAGCCAACACAACCACCACCAAACCATGGGCTAGAAGCCATAGTTTTAATCCAAAACCACCTACAACCTACCCTATCCCCCTAGCTTCAAAACCGGCCCATATCCCTTCTCTTCTCCATCATTTATCCACTCCATTCCCCCTCCTTGCTCTGGAAATTTTAGAACTTCTCCAAGAGAGAAAAAAAAAAGGAAGAAGAGAAAGTGAAGAAGAAGGTCTCAAGGAGGGATTTTCATGAGGAAAAGCTTGAGAAGATCAATTCCTCTACAACAACCAAGGGTGGGGAATTTCTCTAAACCTTCATTTCTTGTCTTTTAATTGATTTTGCTTGCACACATGTATAATATGATGTACTAGGATGATCATCTAAGAGTTGAAAGTTGAAATCAGAACCGAAACTAGAAAACTTGTTTAGAATGCTAATTTGTAGATTCTTCCAAGAACAAACTACAAAGAATTAGACCATGAAATTTTCAGGAATTTTTCATATAGATGTTTAGATAGTTGGTGATTTATTTCAGATTTTTCTGAGGTCATTTGATATTTTAAATAAAATTGAATGGTAGAACTGTATCGTAAGGCAGAATCAGCAAATGATAAACAAAATGACTGATGTTGTAGGAATTTTCATTATTTATTGAAGCATGCTCTTAATATGAAATTGTTACCCTATATTCCTGCATGTATCTAGATTCTATAAAAAAATTAGGAAATTATTTGGAAGAGTTTATAGGCTTGAGAAAAATCGAGCTTAAATCAGTAGCTGAAGCTGAACTAAAGAACTTGATGGTTTCTGTGCTAAATTGAAATAGAGAGAAATCACTGTATATTTGGATTTTTGACATGTGATCTTTTGCATATTGTTTAGTAAGATCTCTAGTTTCGTCACCATAAATTTTGTGTCATTTGGATAAGTACGGAATTTAATATGATTTTATGAGTATGTGCTATGCTGGTTTCAGCCAGTTTGGATACCCTGTAGATATTGGGTATTTAAGACTCATTAAAAGCACATTTTGTGAACCTGATTCATTAGAGAGTTGTAGTAAACACCTAGGTCTTTCCAACAAGACCAATTTGAGGGAATTCTAGTAAAGGGTTGATTTACTGTGATTTTTGTAAGACTGGACAGAGACCTATAGTGGATCTGAGTGCTCTGATTTAGAGAGACCCATTGTGTGACTTGGTGCATTGGTGAGAAATGTGTGTTAGAGTGATTTATTGGTATAATTTGGACTCATGACTAACTAGAGAATTGTTGAGTACACCCACACCTTTCTATAGAACCTGAGTTTGTGACATTCTGATGAGTGAGTAGTCTTTTGTGCTACCGGTATGGTACAGCCCGTGTACAGGAAGCACACAGGCTGAGGCTTGAGAGACTATTTTGAGGATCAAGATGATTGAATTTGAGTTTATGATCAACTGGGAAGTTGTAGCCTAGGATCTTACCTTTCCGAATTGGACTCGTACACTCCAATCGGAGTTGTATCGAGAGAGTTATGACCATTTTAGGATTCGGGCAGAAACCCCGTACATCGCTTAGTCTTGGTGTTGACTAGGTATTGTGAGGACATTTTCCGTGTGAACTACCAGAGTTGATGACTCTTGTCTAGGGATGGTTGATATCTATTATTGAGGTTGTTGACTCCCAGAGTGGGATGTGTTACTCGAGTTAGTCACTAGGATAAGGGATACCCCACACCTGTCAACCCTACATTATAAACTTCCGCCGAAGCATAGGACATCCGAGTCGTGCCATTATTATAAGTTCGCAAGGGTGAACATACATTCACAGCCGGGGCAACGGTGAATGTAGGCCGGAATGCTGGACAATTCTAAGCCGGGAAAGTGGCGAACCGAACCGGTATCGCCAGGGCCAGAGGTTGATAGACAAGTATGGAAGCAGTTTTATCTTTACCCGAAGTAATTAGAGTAAGGCAGGGGTTAGAACGGAATATTAAGGGTTGGAAAATTGTATTAGTCCTAGTAAACCATAGTCGGTGTTGTACCTTCCAGTCGTAGGGATACGTTTTCAGCACTCATGGATGAGTCCTCGGCTCGTATCTCGATCTGTTAATTTCCAAAGCTTTGTCGGAGTAAGGTACGGGAGGCCAAGAGGATTTGACCTCCCGAGGTGCACACGTCCTTATGCGCGGGGGTTTTGTGTTTTGCTATATATAAGTTCATAACCCGGGTTAGGGGTGAACACGCATGCGTAAGTCCATAGGTGGATATGGGGAATCAATCGGTCGGGTGACCGAATTCAACGTAGCTTTCTGAGGAGGTCCGTACGCGGGTACCAAGTGGCGGTGATTACTTGGACACTACAGGGGCGGAACTAGACCGACCTACTGCAACCTCCTTGGGCGATGGACAATCTATTGGGAACTGGATGGGTACAAGGGTAGGATGCATGGTGAGGGATTGAACCCTACAATGAGGAGAGGCGAACTCCTTGGAAAGTATGTAGTATGGGATGTATACGTTTCCATCGAAGTTGATTTTGGGAAGTATGTAGTATGGGATGCATACGTTCCCAACTGAATTGCACTAGAGTAGGTGCATCGTGTGCATTCTTGGTTGTGCATTAGATTAGGCCATGCTTGGGTCTGGAATGCTTGTGTGATTTGTGAGAAAGCTAGGTACTTTCTTGAGAATGATGTCGAATGTCGAGCTCTGTGGGTGCTCTGTGAGAAAGTTATGTGCTTGCTCGAGGTTGATGTCGAGCGCCGAGCTCTGTGTGCTTTGTAAGAAAGCTAGTTGCTAGCTCGATGTCTATGCCGAGCTCCGAGCGTGATGGACTTTATGAGAAAAGGAGTATACACTTGCTATGGTTGTAGTAGCACGTGTGATGCGCGTGCTATGCTGATGTCACGGTTGTGAAATGTAACACCTCGAATTTGTAAAATATCGAAAATACCTGTTTTTATATATTTGGGGTGGAGAAAATTATTTTTGATATATTTTATTTAAATATTGATATTGGTATGGATATCTGTGGTAAATTGGTACTATTGATATATTGGGGCTTATGAATTGAGTTTTGTGTGAAGGAATATTGTTTACTTTATTTTCTACTGTTGGAGGATTATTATGAGACAATTTTAGGAATTTTACATTGTTAGTATTTTTAAAGTGTAAGAGTTAGGGGTTTATTTGAAATAAGTTAGAGATTGGGGGCAGTACGGCAAATTTTTCTACTAAAGTGTAGAGTCTAGAGTTTATTTGTAATATTTTATTGATGAGGGGTTTATATGTAAATATTAATTGACAATCATTATATTGATATTTATTTATTTATTTATTTTCCAAAACCCGCTTTTCTTCCTCCTTTCTTTCCTTCTTTTCTTCCCGACCGTGACCGAAACCCAATTTCGGTTTCGATTTTTCCCCGCCCAAATTCCCTCCGATTCTCCATGGTATTCAAATTAATTCGAGAGATAGGCTAAGTGAAGAGTGCTCTAGCTAGTGGTAGAGTCAATTTGGAGAAAAAACAACGGGAAGGTATACCCTATTTTATTTTATTTGTATAAAATTAAGTAAGGATAATTTCTATTGAATAGAAATATTGTGGTGGGGAGATTAGGAGATGTTGGGAATAGTAGAGGCTAGAAATTAGCAAATTATTGGAGGCTTTACAAGTTGCTAATAAATTAGGGTTTTGGGTTTGTAAAAGAGAATTATATATGTAAGAATTAGTTCTCGTATGATAGTGGAAAGTATAGTTGGGCCATTAGAATAATCTGGGAGTGGTTCTAGTAATTGTTTGGGGGATAAAAATCCCATAGACATTAGATTATTACGTGCACCGCACGTGTATCCCAGATGTTCAATAAAATGTCTGTGTGATATTAAGATAATTAGTATTATTGTTTTCCCGTGACTGGTTTGGATGTTTAAGCCTTGATTGCTTTGAAATTTTGATAATAGGATACGTTAGCGACTTTGGATGCGGGATGGAGAAGTGATGCTTCAAGTCTTCCCGGGCTATTAGGTGAGTATGAATATATTTACATATCTGTTGTTTTAAGAAAATCTTAGTATAATATGAACGATTTGTATGAATTACGAAATAAGGTGTATGTATATAAGGGAATTAGTGTTCGGTGTTGGTGTGCAATATGACGATTAATTACTCGTGTCCCTTGTGCATTGATATAAATTTATAGATGATGGATTAGTTATATATATACGGGGATGAGTTATATTTATATAAGATGTCGGTATATGGTGAATTGATGTAATCTTGAATATCCAGTGTGATGGTAACGTATTGGGTGTATTTATATATATATGATGTTGTGATGTGCTGATCTACCGGGCGTAGCAAACATGTGATATTGAGATAATAAATAATATGGTATACTCATGATATGTAAGGTAATGATAAAATATATAATATAGTACAGTTGTGATGTCCAATATTATGATGTGACGATTTTATATGTTAATTACAGTGATATTTCTTATACGTGATACATTGAAAGGGTAAGTGGGATGGTGATCATTGTTTATGTGTTAGTAAGTTCAAATAAAAGATGAGATGCTATGATGATAAAGGGTGATGATAATATGAAAAGATAATGATAATAGCAATAATTTCGGTTGACTAGAATTAATACCCTAGGATAGACCTGGGAGAGCAGATACCTCCGCATAGATCGGAGAGAGAGATGATACCTCAGGGTAGACCTGAGAGAGAGGTGATACCCCAGGATAGACCTGAGAGAGTAGATACCTCCGCATAGACCGGAGAGAGAGATGATACCTCAGGGTAGACCTGAGAGAGAGTTGATACCCCAGGATAGACCTGGAAGAGTAGATACCTCCGCACAGACCGTAGAGAGAGATGATACCTCAGGGTAGACCTGAGAGAGAGCTGATACCCCAGGATAGACCTGGGAGAGTAGATACCTCCGCATAGACCGGAGAGAGAGATGATACCTCAGGGTAGACCTGAGAGAGAGATGATACCCCGGGATAGACCTGGGAGAGTAGATACCTCCGCGTAGACCGGATAGAGAGATGATACCTCAGGGTAGACCTGAGAGAGAGCTGATACCCCAGGATAGACATGCGAGAGTAGATACCTCCGCATAGATCGGAGAGAGAGATGATACCTCAGGGTAGACCTGAGAGAGAGCTGATACCCCAGGATAGACTTGGGAGAGTAGATACCTCCGCATAGACCGAAAAGAGAGATGATACCTCAGGGTAGACCTGAGAAAGAGCTGATACCCCAGGATAGACCTGGGAGAGTAGATACCTTCGCATAGACCGGAGAGAGAGATGATACCTCAGGGTAGACCTGAGAGAGAGTTGATACCCCAGGATAGACCTGGAAGAGCAGGTACCTCCAGATAGACCGGAGAGAGAGTTGATACCTTAGGGTAGACCTGAGAGAGAGTTGATACTCCAGGATAGACTTGGGGGAAAATGAATATGATATGAAATGTGAATGAGAAAGAGAAGAAAGTACGTGGTGTAAAATGAAATGAAATGAAGTAAGTGTATGGGTGGAAATGAATAAGTGAAAGAAAATGAGTATATGATGAAGAGCTTGAAAGAATGTGATTCATGAGTATGCAAGTAAAAATGATTGGTAAAAGGAAGTGTGTGATTAAACAAGAGAAGCAAAGTAAAATAATGTATATGATATAGTATTAGATGAATAGAATTAAAGTAAATTAATAATTGACCTATTGGCTTAAGATGTGATGCATTATCACCCAAGTTCTACTTGGGGTGCAGTGATTATTATTACCCAAGCTATCGGCTTTGGGGTGCGGTGTATATGACCAAAACTATGTTTGGGGTGCAGTGTATTATCTAAAAAGAATGAGAGTTAATGTGAATTGTATTATGAGATGAAAAATGAAAAGTAGAATACACTGTATTATGAAATGAAAATGAGAAAGTAAAGATGGTGTATGATATGAAATAAATATGAGAAAGCGGAGAAAACATGTGGTGTGAAATGAACACGAGTGAGTAAAAGAAGCTTACGATGTAAAATATGATGTGAGAATGAAAAAGACAAGAAAGTATTCATGTATTGCAGAAATGAGAACGTAATGCAAGTGCATGATTTGAGATGAATATGGCTAATAGCTGAAAATTTGTATTTGAATGAAAAGGGTAAAGTGAAAGTAGTATATGTGTGTATTAGTATGAATAAATTGAAGAATTATACATTGTGGGAATGAAATATGTAAGTAAAGAAAATGTCATATACATTATATGAATGGAAGTGAAGCAGATGTAATATGAGAATAGCTATGAAAATGGTTATTATAGAGAAACCTGTTGTGTTATGAGTTTGTTGTACCTTGGAATTGTGTCGAGAAACTACTCGCCCGCTATTTGCTTGGAAATTATGGGAACTATCTGCCTTGACACAACTCCCAGGATAGGTTGATAGGTTGTTGATATGTTAGATGTGTTGTGGGATGGAATGAAGGTAAAGTGAATTAATAACTGAGATATTGGCTTGAGATGTGATGAGTTATTACCCAAGATCTACTTGGTGTACCGTGATTATTATCCACGCTATCGGCTTTGGGGTGCAATATATTATTACCCAAACTATATTTGGGATGCAGAGTATAAATTTATGAGAATGAAATTGAAGTCAATCGTAACATGAGAGGTAAGTGAAAATGATAGTATGATTTATTAGCAATAAGAATGAGAAGTAACCAAAGTTGTATGAAGGAATAAGAATGCATATGAATAAGATGCGATGAAAACAGACGCCTGTGATGATGTGCAATAAGATGAATACCTGTAACGAGATGTTATGAAGATGTATGTGACGTTATTGATTGTATGAATGTGATGTATGTAATATGAGAATGAAAGTTGATGTAGTACGAAATATTATGATAAGTATTGTAATAAATGATTGAATGTGGTATTATGAGATTGACCGCATGTGGACATAATGCCCTGAATGCGAAGGGATGTAACGATTTACGGTAGAACAATTATATGTGATAAAATACAATAATTTATGATGGAATAAATGTGAAGTTATGGAAAGGAGAATAAGAATATAAGGAAAGCGTATATGTGTGATATAGTATTATGTTACTGTAAAATAAGGTTATATGTGAGATTAATATGATGTATTTAGTGAAGGGGTGAAGTTATGGGTATATATGTAGACGGATGCAGATTTGCCGTGTACTTGATACAAAGTCGTATTTTTGATGCTTTAATGTTCAGATTCAGGTTAAATCTTCTTACTTTGATATTTGTAAGTTTAATTTATTTTCATTATATAGTTTGGTTTATTTCTTAGATTAGTGAATTATACCCACACCAGAAATGGCTAACCTCTTAGTATTTGGGGGGTTAGGGAGTTCCCGGACTACCCTAGATCCCCTATTGTTACAGATCCTCAGCAGTGCAGAAGTGAAGCATAGATTTCGTAGAGTAAAGTCATTTACTTTAAATTTTATGTATAAGTTCAATTATGTGAATAGTGGAATTTACGATTTAAATTGTATTTTAGATGTATAAGCATGTATATGATGATGATGAGTATAGTGTGGGGTAGTATGTGGTGGTTGTGACCCGTACCCATCTCATTGTGGTGTACCAGGCCCTGTAGTAGGTTTTACAAAGGTTTTTCTAAAATTTTTACCTCATTTTCAAAGAAATTTATGGTTTTTATTTGATATTTGATAATCTATTATGAGTTTGGCCCCCAGTGCATGATATAATATTGCCTGTGTGATTCTGCTCATTTTGGCATGGGGAGCCCATGATATTATTGCTTGTGATGTGAGCTACGAAATTTAGAGCAGAATTCTGTATGCTTTTTGTGTTTCGGGGCAGAAATTTTAAGGGAAACTCTACCAAAATTTTCTTTGAAACATAATTTTCTTAGTTTATGTTTAAAAGGATATAGAAATTGAAAGAATTGATTTTGGAGTCAAAAAAAAAAAAAAAATTGGAGTGTTACAAGAAAATTGAGGCGTCAAAATCTTGCCCACCATTTGATCTAGATGGGCGATTGAGATTTGTTTGTGAAAATCGAGGCGTCACAGAACTGCCTATATATCCCCTACTCCGCCTCTCATTTGTCACCTTGCATTCTCTCTGTAGTTCTCAGAGTTTCTCTCTCTAAGTGCTGTCCAGTAACCGGCGATCATCTTTTCGTCAAACTTTTCGACACAGATAATCAGGTTAGTATTTTTATTATGTCGAGGGTTCAGTTTGGTTCTTTTACCTCTACATCTGGTAAGGGCAATGGTGATCACTTTTCTGACTCTTCGTCTTCGGAGACAAGGAAGCAGGTATACGACATCAAGCCACTCCACAGTGGAAAGCCCTTCGTAGTGGAATCGAGCGACTCAGAAGGAGAGGTGGAAGTGGCTGAGGTGGTTGACACGGGTGATGAAGAAGTGGTGGAGGAAGTTGTTAGAGGGGTTGGTGAGGAGGAGGACGATGAAGTGGTGGAAGTCGACCCATCGGTTGAGGCTTCTAATCTGAACCGTTGGCGACGCCGTCCCCTCCTAAGGCCCCTCGCATTCGAGGGAGGAGGACGAGGTGGACCCTCCCAGATAGTCCGACACAGCCAGATGAGTTTCTTCCCCAACATGGGCTCAACATGCCTTATCTTCAACAACCGAGCTCCATTAGGATGTATCCGGACGATGTTGGGGACTTGGTTCAATACCGGGTGCAACCTTCTTTGCCTAGTCGAAAAAATACCCGGATGGACAAGACGTCGGGTGTGTTAATGGTCGATAACCTGCCGCTGATTCGAGCTAACTACTTCATAAGGCTGGAGTACGAATTGCTGATTCTGAATTCTGATCTCCGTCCCACGGATAACTTGGTGCCTTGGTATTGTATGTTTTCGGTGGATGCTTTCAGTTCGGGGTTTTTGCTACCGCTGCATCCGTTTCTCAACTAGGGGGATTGAGCCAAGTTTATGAGTCTCAGAATGCTGTGCCCTTTCCTTCTTTGTTCCAGATGAACACATCTTTCACGGTCGACCCTTATGGTGCCGAGGTAGAGCACTTAGGGGCAAACTTACATCCCTAGAGTTCGCTCAGGCCCGCTATCAAAAATAGGCTCGAGATCGGAAAGCGGCTGTTTCTTATTTTATGAATAAGTCAAGGGAATTGAGCTTTGAGTTGGCTCGCCTGAAGAAGACTATCACCGACCGTGACTTGGGGAGCGCTGAGACTAGATGGTCAATGTCTGGTACTTATGTTCAACAACCGACCTCTGAATCGTTCCTTCACGAGGTCATAATGGAGAAGGAATCAGAGATACAAAGGTTGAAGATCCTGCTTGGAGTGGGTGGATCCCGATCCCGTTCTTTCGGGGGCGGTTGACCCTCTATTGGAGGCCCATTTCCAACCCTATTGCTGGAGCTGCGAGACCGGGGGATGCCCAGAGCTCTGTTCTCGAAGTGTTCACCTTGGTAACCCCGAGGGATCCTGGTGGGCTTGTCGACGAGCAAACACGCTCGATCGGGCTCGAACTGGTTTGTGTCAGTCCTAAGGCTCCCCAAGAGGGGGATTAAGCCGAGATTGTAACAGTTGTAATAATCATGTGGTCATACGGTCCTGCCGATTGTATTGATGAAACCTTTGTATGTTGCAATAAGAACAATTCTGCTTTTTACAATATCTCGTCTGGGAGGGGGGGAGTCCATCTGAGACTGAGTAATCTAATGGTCAGCTCGAGGATCATGCCGAGCAGCGAGCGTGATTAGCTTGTGCGAAAGCTAGGCACTTGCTCGAGATTCACGCCGAGCATCGAGCGTGGTTGGCTTGTGAGAAAGCTAGGTGCTTGCTCGAGGTTCATGTCGAGCGTCAACCAAGGTCTAGCCGATGATATGAGATGACTGAAATGGGAGATGTTTTGTCTTCCAATGTCATAAATGTGCCTGGAGAAGTTTCATCTTCCAACATTATAAATGCACCTACCCTTGGGCTATATAACCCTTCCCCCACCCATTTCTCGTTTCTCACTTCACTGAGAGTTCTCACGACTGGTGGCTCTCCTATCACCCTTTGACATTTAGGGGTAGCGACGATGAAGGCTGCTTTACACCTGTCTGTCAGTGGGTGGAAGGGGGGTCAACTCGGAGCGTGGGGCTCGAGATCCTTGCCGAAGGCGAGGGCCACGAAATAAAAGTTTACTCCAAGGGCTCATATGATTGGTGATGCTTCTATCACCCGCTGACAGTTTGGGGTAGAGGCGATGAAGGCCGTTCTATCCCTGGATGTCAGCGGGTGGAAGGGGGACCAACTTGGTGCATGGAGCCCAAAGTCCTTGCCGAAGGCAAGGGCCACAAATCAATTGTAAAACTTTTGTCGGTTTTGAGGGTCGACGTCGAAGGGCGAGGACTTGACAGACTGAGAAATCTCTCGTTAGTGTAGAGGACCGAGCCGAGCGGCAATGACTTGAGAGATTGAAGAATCTCTCATTAGTGTAGAGCAGAGCAGCAAGGACGTGAGAAATTGAGGACTCTCTCATTAGTGTAGAAGTCCGAGTCGAGCAGCAAGGACGTGAGTGATTGAGGAATCTCTCGTTAGTATAGAGGTCCGAGCCGAGCGGCAAGGACGTGAGAGATTGAGAAATCCCTCGTTCGTGTAGAAGTCTAAGCCGAGCGGTAAGGGCTTGAGAGATTGAGAAATCTCTCGTTGGTGTAGAAGTCCGAGCTGAGAGCCAAGGACTTAAGAGGTCCGAGCTAAGCGGCAAGGACATGAGAGATTAAGAAATTTCTCGTTAGCATAGAAGCCCGAGCCGAACAGCAAGGACGTGAAAGATTGAGGAATCTCTCATTAGTGTAGAAGTCCGAGCCGAGCGGCAAGGACGTGAGTGATTGAGGAATCTCTTGTTAGTATAGAGGTCTGAGCCGAGCGACAAGGATTTTCAGTAGCTTGCTCGAGGTTAATATCGAGCATCGAGCATGAGCAAGATTGAGATACATTTTGACTTGTTTCGAAAAGAAATTTCATTGCTTTTATTCATCACTTAGGTACATAAGAAAAGAGGCGCAACGCCTATTACAACCACGGACACCTCCGTTAGCCCTTATGTCCCCTCATGGAACTTAACAAGATGCTCCGCGTTCCAGGATATTGTGACTGCCTTGCCCCCAGGTCTTCGAGTCGGTACATGCCAGGACACACCACTTAGGAGACCTTACACGGCCCCTCCCAGTTCAGGGCTAGTTTACCCTTCTTGGTAGGGTCGGAGATAGCTAGCTTCCTGAGCACGAGGTCACTATCCTTAATGTCGGTCGAACGAAATTTCTTATTGTAAAACCTTTCAATGCGCCACTGATATATATTTCTTCTGATGGCAGACATTTCACGGATCTCGTCGATTAGGTCTAAGTTTGCCCTGAGGTCACTCGAGTTCGACTTTTCATTGAAGCCCCTGAACCTAGGCGAGGGGAGCCTAATTTCCAGGGGGATAACCGCCTCTGTCCCAAAGGTGAGATTGAATGGGGATTCGTCCATTGGGATCCTCTTGGTTGTTCGGTGCGACCAAAGGACGCTTAACAATTCGTCGAACCACAGTCCCTTGGGAAAGTTATCCAACCGTTTTTTGAGACCATTAAAAATTTGTTGCTTGGCATTTTTAGCTTGGCCGTTTGACTAAGGATAAGATATTGACGAGAAGCGCTGCTGAACCCCGAGGTCTTCACAGAACTTTTGGATGTTTTTGCCGGTGAACTGGGTTCTGTTATCGGTGATGAGCATGTGTGGGATCCCGAACTGACAGATGATGAGTTTCCAGAAGAATTGTTGGGCTTAATGTTGTGAGATTATGGCCATGGTTCTTCCTCAACCCACCTGGTGAAGTAGTTAATGACCACTATGAGGAATAGTTTAGCCCGTGGCCCTCGGAATAGGGCCGACCAGGTCCATCCCCCACATGAAAAAGGGGGTCGGACTGGTAAGTGACTTGAGTTCGGCTTGGGGCAAGCGTCGATCAAAGAGAATCTTTGGCAGGGGTCGCAACTTTTCACAAGGTCTTGGGCGTCTTGCAATATGGTCGGCCAATAGTAGCTGTAGTTGAGCACTTTTCTCGCAACCAACCTACTGCCTATATGACACCCCACAATACCTTCGTGCATCTCCTTCAGTGCATACTTGGCTTCATCGGGACTCAGACATTGGAGATAGGGTTTCCCATTTACCTTGGTGTATGAGCGCTTGGAGAGTACATTATCAATCAAGGTGAATCTCTACGATCGAATTCTTTTCATCCTGGCTTCGGCCGGGTCTGGAAGGAGTTCGCCATCGGTTGGGAACTTTCAGATGAGATCCATCCAAGTGCTCTCCTGAGTGTCTCGGTTAATACAAAGGATCTTCGGGTTCCTGATGCTAGGCTGGAGGAGGGTCTCTATGAGGACAGTGCGATCTAGGCCCTCGAAGGACGACGAGGCGAGCTTGTTCAAGGCACCGGCCTGGCCATTTTGTTCCTTAGGAATGCGCTCGATGGTGGCACCCTCGAAGACTGTTAAGAGTTGCTTGACATGCACCAAATACTGGATCATCCGGGCATCGGGGGCTTCATAATCCCAGAAAATGTGACTGACCACGAGCCGAGAGTCGCTGTAGGCCCTCACTCGTCTTGCCCCCCGCCTTGTGGGCAAGTGTAATCTAGACGATTATGGCTTCGTATTCTGCCTCGTTGTTGGAGGCATGAAAGTTAAGATGCAGGGAGTACTAGAGGACAGAGTTGTCGGGGCCTCTAAGTATGACCCCAGCTCCGCTTCCCCCTTCGCAAGATGACCCGTCAACATATAACTCCTAAACTGGTTCATTCTCTCAGATTTTAGGTGCTTTGGGGATGGTGCATTTCGTGATGAATTATGCGAGAGCTTGCCCCTTGATGGCGGTTCGTGGTTGGTAATTGATGTCGTGCTGGCTCAGCTCGGTGGACTACTTGATTAAGCGGCCAAAATTCTTTGACTTGTTCAAGACCGTCTTGAAAGGCTGGTCCGTAAGGACTTAGATGGAGTGGGCTTAAAAGTACGGTCGGAGTTTTCGAGAAGCCATCACCAATGCATAGGCGATCTTTTCCATCCTGGTATATCGGAGAACATGCAGGACTTTGCTGACATAATAGATGGGCATCTGTACCCCGTCTTCCTCACTGACTAATACAACACTGAGCACGCGTTCCGAAGCAGCTATGTAGAGATAGAGGGACTCGTCCGGCTCGGTTTTACTAAGGAGTGGGGGGTTGGTGTAACACCCCGCAAAATTGAGGTATGACAATTTTGCCCGACATGTGTTATACACATGTATTTTTTACATTATCAATATAAATATTTTACATTTTTGTATTTCGATTTCTTAAAAATTCTTTTCGTTCTTTCAATTCATTTTTTATCTCTTATTTTGAACCTAACCCAAATATTTCCTGATCCATTACAAATTTTTCTGATTAGTCAGTTTGAGTTTAATTCAAATTTAACCATGATTAGTCATAATTCGACCCTTAATCCTAATTTAATTTCCTAATCCAATAGCCAACCCTCATTTCCCCAACTACATTTTACGGCCCGCATCAACTCACCTCCCCTACTAATCCTACTCCTATATATATATATACACACACACGTCCGCACACACACACACACACATGCAGCATAACTGTGAGACCCCGTATTTCTAAAGAGTAGATATATATATAGTATAGTATATATAGTGTAGTATAGTATATATAGTGTATATATATACTAATCAGTAAAAAAAGGAAAGAATGGATGGATTTGGAAGTAGTGACGTGGCATAAAAAAGGATTAAATGGGAAGGTGTGGTGGGTGTTGATTGGTTGACCATTTAGATGGAATAAATGAATGAATGAATGATTGAATAAATCAAAGGATTGGTGTGTGTATGTATTGGTTGGACCGGGAGCAATAATCCCATACCGGTGGTGAAAGAGAGAAGAATGAGAGATATATTAGGAAATGCCAATGAGAAAGGTACCCAACGTCCGGACACCCTTTTGAGGCAGCCTGTGGTGGGCGTGGCTAGAATTTAGTTAATTGTGTGCGTACGGACTGAGTGCGGGGCGTTACAATAACTCCTACTCCTATACACTAAGCCAAAATTCATCTCATTCAACACCCTTACTCCTCCTTCACACACACCCACACACACACATATATATATATTCTCATCATCTCACCATCACCTTACCTCACCTCACCCTGCCTTCTTTCTCTTCTTCTTCGTTCACCTACTAAACCCCAACCCTGAGCTCTCCACAGCACCCGCAACCTGAAGCTCCATCCCGACCTCCTTTGCCACAACCACCATCGCCATCTCCTTCTCCTCCCTGCCACTCGCCACCAACAATCCCACCAACGCTCTCCACCATCACCTGTAACCCATCTCCAGCCTCATCCTGACCACACCACCCTCCACCCTCCACCTTCTGCCTCCCCCTCCCCTCCCCCTGAACCCACTCCCGCCACCGCAACCATCGCCATCTCTTTTGTCACAACCTCCATCGTAGTCGGCCAGCACCACCACTACCGATCACCTCCTCTCCCTCCCTACCTCCTACATCACCCTCACGCCAGCTCTGAGCACCACCTCCTCCTCCTTGCTCCATGTTGCACAACCTCTGACCACCTCCACCCTCTCCTTTCGTTGTCGCAACCCAATGCCGCCGCTCACTGCAGCTCCACCTCCGAGCTCCATTGCCAACTTAACCGAAGCACCCCCAAAGCTCCTCCATTGCCTCGCCGTCCCCTCCTTGAGCCCGAACGACAGCACCACCACCCCACAACCATCGGCATCCACTCGCAGCACCATCGTTGTCAACCCCCAAAGCTAGTCCACCGATCGCCAACTTCATCACCATCACCTCACCATCCCGTATCTGTGCTTCTCACTGTCTCTCTCTCTCACTTTGTCTATCTCTTGTGTGTGTGTGTGTATATATATATATAATTTTATAAATACCAACATACAATCCTAATTTTATTACTCTTTTCGAACTCAGCAAAAAATTGCAGTCAGTAGTGCCATTATAGTCATCGTGGTTGCTGTCCGTGGTGCCGTAGTCGTCGTTCAACTCAAGCACAGAAACAACCGAAATTTGGAAACGAATAAGTGCGTAACAACTTTAACCAATACTATTTATATTATAGGATGCATGCATGCTAGATAATTTATATAAATTGAGTATTCATGCTTAGAATATGTATGGATGTTCTTCGATTATGGGTGTTAATTTCTATTAACTAATTTGTCAGATTACGATATGATTAAACTAGAAACGCTATTATAGTTTCTGTCCTGAAATTTGATCTCACTTCAGAAAATCGTTTCTTTCTAACAAGATAGATTGTAGGACTGGAATTTTTATATGTGTATCTTGTATGTATGTAAAACACCTCCTCAAAACTTAATTATGTTTGGATATCGTTTGGTATTTTAATAAAATCTGAATACATTACTTGTTTAGAAATGAAACAGAATTTATTTTATAATTTTGGCTAAATATCATACTTATTTTCAAAAATCATATCTTTCCAAATATATGAAATTGTAAGGTGAACTTTTTATATGTGAATCTAGTGTATGTCTATTATATGTTCACAAAATTTCATAAATTTTGGATATCATTTATTATTTTTAATAAATTCGAACGAATAACTGGTTGACAATTTTCTTAGATTCTGGAAATTTATACACCTTCTGGTGTTTGATTATTTTAACCCCATAAATGAAGTATTTTTGAGGGAACTACAAACCAAGATTTTGAAGTAGACTCGATAATCTTTCTTTTGAATCTAAGAATCCAATTTCCAAGAAGTGTGGGATTTTTTATGATTTTTAAAAGTAGCAAGACCTGCAGTTTCTGGATTTTGAACCTACTGTCTTACAAATGATTTTAGACAGATTTATTGGGGTTAATCTAGTTCTTGACTACATATTGTAGTAGACTCATTGAGGTTTCATATGAGACTAAGAAATTAATTTTCTGACAAGTATTACAATTTATATAATTATTGGGAGTTGTATTCACCTGTCAAGGGGACACGTGTGGCGTTGTCTCGACTGTTAATTTCTAGGATCTAGTGTTAAGAATGGAGGTTCAGTTGTATAGGCCGTAGAATCATGTCGAAACTTAGGGGATGGACCCATAAGTGTCTGTTGATGTTCTATGTTATCGGATATGAATGAGAAGCGAGAGTTTAACTCTGCATTTCTAGGCGGAGCAGGAAATACCTGCAGGATCGTCTGATATTCGTGATAAAATTTAGTGAGATATGGAAGCGGAGAGAGACCACAGGGTCCCAGTAGTTATGAGGAGTGGAGAGAGACCGCTGGGGTTCGAGCGGAATGGAATATGTAAGACCGGAGAGTGGAGAGAGACCACCGGGGCTGGGCACCATTATGGAAGCTCAGGAGTGGAGAAAGACCACAGGGTCCCGGCATGACCACTACTGACTGCAGGGACGGAATTGGACCAACAACTGCAATCTTACTAGTCAGTAGATAAATGTCAGATACAGTGTAGAATACATGACCAGGTATTGCATAACGAGGGATTGAACCCTGTAATGAGAAAAAACGCCAGTAGCTTGCTTTAAGAAAATATGTTGTATGGGTGGCACATCGTTCCAAACATGCATATATTAAAAGTGCATATTTGGATTTGTGCATATTTTCATAATAAGCATATGTTTGATGTTTTAGTAAATTAGATCTACACTCACTCATATGACATTGTATAATTGACTAACTTTGATTTACATTTATTACATTGATTCCAGTTTTATTTCTATTATGCCATGTAAGTTATTATATTATTTTTGGAGTTAGTTAAAGCTGTTGTGATTTTTATCGTCGGCCTCACATGCTGACGAACCTACAGATTGTGTTGTGCAGGTAAGAGTGCCTGAGGCCTAGGCTTAGAGTGTGATATCCTGAGCCCGTCATCCTATCAATCAAAGAGTTTTAGATTTATAGTAAGATTCTCACATTTTTCCTGTATTATATTATGTTTATGTACTCAGTTGAAGCAAAATATTTCTAGGTGTGCTACAAATTTCATGTGTAAGGAATTCGGGGCATTACAGTTGGCCAGGTAGGCCTTCTGCTGATCAAAAGTCTGCCATTGGGAGTCTTCCCATTCGAAGATTTTTTCCCCCATAGGGCCTTGAAGAACGCGAGTCACTTTTCTCTGGACTTGGAGAGCAAACGACCGATGACCACCAGTCGACTCGCTAGTCGTTGAACTTCTTTGACATTTCTTGGAGGGACCATGTCTAAGACGGTAGAATCTTTTCAGGGTTCGCCTCGATGCCTCGCTGACTGACCACGAATCCGAGAAATTTTCCTGAGGAGACACTGAAGGCACAGTTAGAGGGGTTTAGTCTGATATTGTGGGATCGTAGGACCCCGAAAGCCTCATGGAAATCGCTGATGTGATCCTATCCCTTGCGGCTTTTGACGAGCATATTGTCAACATATACCTCCATGTTCCGGCCTATCTGGTGCTTAAAGACCCGACTGACAAACCTTTGGTATGTGGCACCGACGTTCTTCAGCCCGAAGGGCATGACCTTGTAATAGTAGAGGCTGTGGTCGATCACGAGGGCATTCTTGGGGATGTCCAGGGGGGATATTCTAATTTGGTTATAGCCTGAGAAGACATCCATGAAACTCAGCAGCTCGTGACACGAAGTCACATCTATCAGGGCGTCGATGCTCGGGATGGGGAACAGATCTTTAGGGCAGGCCTTGTTAAGGTCTGTGAAATCTATATAGATTCTCCATTCACCACTTGGTTTCTTCACCATCAAGAAGTTTGCCAACCACTGCAGGTAGTTGGCTTTCTGTATGAATCGTGCCGAAAGGAGCATTTCCACTTCTACCTTTACCGCATGTTTCATGTTAGGAGCGAACATACGCCGCTTCTGCTGGACTTGCTTCGAGTTCTGGTGGATGCTTAGTTTGTGCATGATGAGGTCCTCCAAAATCCCTGGCATATCCGAGGGCATTCATGCGAAGTGGTCGGCATTCCGACGGATACAGCCAATAATGGCCAGTTTATGGTCTGGGGCGAGAGACTGGCTCCTCTTAGATTCATTTCCACGAAGAAGGGGATCTCCTCCAATTTTTTGATGGGCTCTGAGTGCAATTGGTTCCTGTCAGATGAGAGCTCGACCGTGTCAAGGGATAAGACGTTGCCCCCAACCGTGACCATGTAGCATGCACGGGCTGATTCCTGATTGCCTCAGACAATGTCAACCCTGTGATCGGTAGGAAATTTCAACTTTTGGTGATAGGAGAAGGGCACAGCCTGGAGAGCAGATGCTGGGTCTACCGAGGATGGCATTATAGGCAGTCTTGACGTTGACTACCATGAAGTCCATCGCCTTCGTTCGGATGGTCAGGGCCGTTCTGGCTGTTACATAGAGTGTGACAATCCTTTCAATTTGGACAAGGAAGCCTGAGAACCCTGGAGCGTGTACCCAGCCAACTTCGGCCTCTCGTGAGAGAGTTTGAGTTTTTCAAACGCGTCCAAGAACAGGATATTGATGGAGCTCCCGTTATTAACGAGGATGCGGTGGACCTCGTGATTGACCATGTCGAGGCTGACTACTAGGGTGTCGCAATGAGGAAGTTGGATGCCTTCTAGATCTTCACAAGAAAATGAGATTGCCACCCCTCGATCACTAGGGGGAGAATTTTTGTGGATAGTGTTAACCTCTCATACGAAGGCCTTGCGGGAGGTGTTTGATTCCCCCCCACCCCCGGGTCCATCGTGGACACAGTGAAGGATGGCCGGCCCCCCAACTTCTTCAGGCTCGGGTTCATCCTCTGGGGGCTTGCTGACTATTTGAGGAGGGGGCGAAGTCCTCTGGTCGCTCGGGTTGGTTCGAGTGAAATCCCTTACATACCCCCTCTGGATGAGGGCCTCTACCTCATCTTTGAGAGCCTGGCAAGTATCAGTCTCGTGCCCGTGGTCCCGATGGAATCGATAGTAGAATCTCTGGTCCCTCTTCTTATTGTTGTTTGCTCGGGGAGGATGGCAGACCATCCCCCTGTATCGATATCCAGGAGGATAGCTGGCACACTTTGAGTTAGTGGGGTGAACCTCTTGAAGCGGGGGACATGAGGTGGTCGTTTCTGACCTAATGCATCTTTTGGAGCCTTCTTTGGAGGCTCAGAGTGATCGACCTTCCTCTTTCCCCGAGCTATGGCTTCTTTCTGGCCTTCACGATGCAGAACCTCCTCAGCTTGGATGTATTTTTTGACTCTGTTGAGAAGGTAGGAAAAATCGAGGGGCAGCTTCTTTGCCAAGGAGGCCTTAAGCTGGCCGTGGCGAACATTTTGTCGAAAGGCTGCGGAGGCGACGCCCGCATCAATAGAAGAGACCGACCTAGCCTCGGCAGTGAACCTTTGCACGAAATTTCGAAGGGACTCTCCTTCTTTCTGCTTGAGGTCCAGGAGGGGCGCGCTCATCTTCTCAATCTTGCGACTAGTCACAAAGTGAGCGAGGAAGCTCACCTCGAGCTGATCGAATGAGAAAATCGAGTTGGGGGCGAGTTTGGAGAACCGTTATCGTGTCGGGCCATGCAACGTGGCTGGGAAGGCGCGACAGAGGAGAGTATTCGAAGCGTTGTGAATCATCATGAGAGTTTTGAATCCTTCCATGTGATCGGCAAGATCACTCTCTCCGTTGTACGTCCTGAACTGAGGCAGCCTGAAATTCGTCTGAATCTCAGCATCGAGGATTGTAGCAGAGAACGGGGGTCGGCTATGCTGATACCCCCGGTTGGGTTGTGACCCGCCTTGCCAATCCGAGCGAGGCGATTCTCCATTTCTTGTAGGCGCTGATGGACAACCACATCTCGTTTCATCGGTTGAGTCGAGCCGTGAACTCACTACCCTAGGCTTCTTCCTGGCGAGGGTTGTTGCATTGATGCTCGATCCTAGGGCCACCACGGAGGGCCTGGAGGACCTCATCCCGAAAATCCCGGAACTCAACCCTCGTGATAGGGACCTGTTCACCTTGACTATTCGGGGGTAGCTCGTCTCTTGCGGAGCGGCTGCGCCTCTGCTCCCGACCCTGGGAGGCATGAATATTGTGGGTCGGGGCCTGTTTGGAAGGTGTGTCCCCGCCCCTTAATCCGCTGAGCTGGCGACAGAGATCCTCCACCGGCTGCCGATTGTTGATTACGTACCGAAGATCAACGGTGACCGACCGTGAAGTGTTCGGGCCGGGCCCTAACGGACCCTCGGCTTGTTGTCTTCGGGACCCTGCATGTTCACGTGACTGCGAGAAGGAGGAGGGTTGGCCTGACAACTCGCCGTGTGTGCCCTCTTGGCTTTGGGTGCCATGGAAAGGGACGGCCTCGGGGTTGGAACCGAACATGGGATTGAATCGGTATGTCTAATTCCCACAGATGGCGTCAATCTGATGCTGCTGATTTAGTGGTGGGACCAACAAATGTGAGTTATTGTTATTTGTAGAGGGAAGACTGATCTTTGCCACAGATCTGGACCTGAGATGACTATTTTGTGAGGAGCGGGGGAAGGGGTGTTGCTGGTTGCTGGCCGCCCTAGACACCTGCAAAATCGTCTAAAACACCGGGAGAAATCCCGGTAACAGACCCTCCGATGATCTAGCCAGTCACATGAAGAAAGGAAAGGTAGGGTTCAGGTGGAGAAAAAAATTATTACCTGCAAAAAGTGGGAGGGGTCTGTTATTTATAGACAGAGAGAGTGGAAACCCTTTCCTAATGGGCTGGGTTATCCAATTCTGTGGGCCTAAAACAGCAGAAGGTCCACGAAAGCTGTAGGCCTGATTCTATAGGTGTCTGTGGATCTTGAGGGAATCGGAAGGCTCAGATTGAGCTGAATTATTTACCCATATCAATACCTTTTATTTCTTTTAGATGTGGATAAGATTTTTGTTGTGACAAACAAGCAAAACATCTTGTTGATCATATTTATCTCACCACCCATCGACACATCCAGTTAGGTGAGCGATAAGTAGGAGTTTTCCGTGGTCCAAAACATATACATTAATAAAAAAAACCTACAATAAGAGAGGAAATGAAAATTTTGGCCAAAATAATGGAAAATTTGCTTGGACTAGCTTGTCAACAACAACTACTGGTCTTTCGTTCAAAAGCTGTGAGAAACGGATTTATAACTCATATTGCAGTATTTGTAAATCAACCAAATAATTATATATATCTGGTGAATGGAATGCCAACCGAAGAATTGGATCGATGTTCTTTTCTTATTGTTCTTTCCTTTCAAGAAAATGACTCGATATAATGATGAGGATATGGACTATGTGGTTATTAGCACCTCATACGCGTATTAGCACAAACGAACAATGAAAATGATATAACAGAAAGCTTGTGTGATTCACATTAATAGACAAATAATGGGAAGAACAACTGTAACCGATGCATGAAGATGAAGATGTTGCTTCTTCTTTTCTCAAACTCTTTGGGTTCATCCAACTACGTTATACGTACCTTTCAAGTTTCAAGTTTCACAACAACTTGCTGCTGCGGTTAGGTGATGTCGTGATGATAAGAAGGAATCGTTTACTGGTCCATGATGCTGATGTCACATTGTCGATGATCGATAACAACAGCAGAACAAGAAAAAGAAAAAGAAAAAGGAAAATTGGTTACTCAACAATAGTACACTGCATGTGTACCTACCCGTCGCTTCTGCAACATCATATTGATAGAGTCCCTTGGAAGAAAATTTTAGTTCCATAATGATGTTTGCATAGTAGGAGTATATTTTAAAGTCTCGTACATAAGATCGAGGAGATCATGTACGGGAGGGATGCTTTGAGATGTACTCTTGATCACATTCAGGTATGCTTTGAGATGTACTCTTGATCACATTCAGGTAAATGTAAGAGCATCTGTAGTAGTTTGCTAATTACCCAAAATATGAAAAACATAGGAAAAAAGTCGCTGTACTCATCTGCCAAATATCCAAAATTTGAGTCGCCATTGAACAGTAGCTGGCTAAATATAGCAGGCGAAATGGCTTTTGCCAAATTATAGCTGACGAAAGATAATCTTTCGTCTCTTGAATGAGACGAAAGATTATTTTTCGTCTGAAACATCCGACGGCAAACGATACATCGTCGCTTCAAATTAGCATACGACGAAACTGACAGACGAACTATAATCTTCCGTCCAATAATTAAATTCAAAAAAGACAACCTCAAACGAGGCTTTATCTTCCGTCCAAGCTCAGGTTAGTTTGGTTTGTTTTTTATTTTTTATTTATTTATTTATTTATTTTTTTTTTGGGGGGGGGGGGGGGGGGGGGGGGGGGGGGGGGGGGGGGGGGGGGGGGGG